>CM038463.1:42778407-43009393 GCA_021464415.1 Lonicera japonica
ATTTTGTACTCTGGATTAGTTCTGCCAACTAAGTGAGCAAAAGGCGACTTTTGGATTATGTTATAGTCATCCACCGGCCAATGGTTGACTATCTTATAAATCACCAGTCCACTATGGCTGACCGAGGTTAGAACGTGGCACACTCATAGGGGAGTGGTTGGTAAAGTCCCATTCCTCGTGTTTACCCCATTGCTTTTTCTCCGTTTCCCTTGAGGGGTGAACCTAATATGTGGTTGTTCATTCGATTCCAAATCCGTAGGGTCGCATAAGATCTCGTAAGTCTAGTTATGAGAGAGAGAGAACATGAGGATCATCTCTAATTTGACTACTCTGATACGAGTGAGCTTTCATATTCTTTTAGAATTCACCTTGTTTTAGAGGCCACCTATGTTGAACAACTATCTCCATTTTGTAAGTGATGAAATTTTCTAAATTTCTGGTTTAGGGGTAATGAGAATAGCCAAATTTGGTTGTGCATGTGTTTATACCCTATCTTAAAAGTCTTGACTCGAGGTGGTTGATGCCTAGACCTCCTTAATGATTCCGATAGTTCGTAAGTGCCTATAGTTGTTGTATCCCTCGGTGCAGGAGGTATATATTCGGGATGAAACTTACCCAACTTATTTTGTTTCGAAAATGGTATATTCATTTTGTTATTTCCTAGGATAAAACATTGAATATGCTTCTTTTTGAATCTAATACTCATTTTACTAGCCGAGTAAGTTCATTTGGAGAACGAGGAACCTGTTTAGCAACCTTGTATCTAATGAATCTGTGATATACCTAGTTCCCTATAGTGGAGGGAGAAAATCCTCAGTAGTATCCGTGAGTTGTGTCACCCTTTACTTGTTTACGACTTATTCTCCCTTTGAGATAAGAAATCCACTACATATTCGTTTGGAGAATAATTCTCATTCCTTTTGGTTAGGGGGACCTATCAGAGAAACGCAGCGAAAGCTCGGCGACTTGTTGATTGATAGTCGAAGTGATCAGATTTTTGAAATCTCCTTACATTCGACAAGTGTATCTTATCTAAACTTTAAGAATTCAATTTAAAGTAAGAATTGTAGTGAACTCCCTTAGTGGATCTTAACATTTAGTATTTGCTAAATAGTTGTACCTTTTGGGCTAAAGGGATAGAACTCTTAGTAAGAACTTATTTAATATGTGTTCAGCTTCATAAGGATCTTATACTTCCTTCCTTTGTTATTTCCTTAAGCGGAGCATTGAGAACTCATTCAATCTGAGTGCAGTTCCTTTATTACTGATTGAGAAGGCTTGTTATAGTTGCTCAATGATAGTAAAATGACTCATCGATTGTAGCTGAGAGAACTATGTTTTAACAGTTTTCTCATGATAGAAAGGTGTAAAGTCTTTGGAACTCTAAGCGGACCATTATATGATCTTTATACAGTTAACACCTATGACACTTGCACATTCAAAATTTTGTTCAAATTCCTTCTGTGTACACCTTTATTTAGAGTCCTGAGCATAGATGATGGTGTGGTGATATTCCCACTAGAAAAGTTTAGACAAGTTTTGTGACGCCCCGAATCCCGTTCCAAGATTTTCACCTCCGAGACCTGGTTAATCATGGATGCCGTGCACGACGGCGGTTTTAAATTATAAAAATCACAACTTTTTAAAAATATTTTTATGGTATAAAACTTGATCCGTTGAAAAAGACGTTTCACAAAATTTCGGCATGAGGTGTTCGTTTAAACAACAATCTGCCCTGTAAAATCTGAAACCATTCTCATACTAATAAAAATCCAATTACAAAAAGTTGGATACACTCCATATATAAACATCACATATACAATTACTATATATTACAAATCCTCCAACGAGGTCCTAATCTCATAAGGGTTTACACCAATATATTCAAGAATACATTGCCAATTATATAAAGTACAATAAAGATGTAATCGATCTCAAAAAGGTATAATACAAGTCGTTTCCTAAACAACTTAGGTGGTCAGAGCATCAGAGCTAACTAAAATCCACTAGCACGCCATCCTCACTAAATGCACCTGCAAAACTGGTTAGAGAAATGGGAGTGAGCCAAACGGGCTCAGTGGGAACTATAACGTTGTATATATAGGAGAATACATTGTGGAAAGAATGCGTGCCAGGTGTAGTAATGAAAGTAATCTCCTTTTGTAATAAAAGTCATATATGATATGCCCGCCAATGCTTTCCCATCCCGAAAATATCATAAGATATATGTCAATTGAAAATACAATTAAAAGCTAGGTAATCAGCATAAAATAGTTATAAACCTCATACATACGGTAAAATAAGTAAGTTCAGATACAAATAGCCTTTAGTAGGAATTATATATATATAAGAGACCGTTGACTAGTTTATATAAAGTGGCACCATAATCGTATCGTCTAAAAATATCTCGCTCTCGGCAATCATCTCAACAACGAGTAACTAGTCAAGCGTGCTACCAGGTCTGCATTTCGTGGCCTTTCACCCACGCGGCAGCAGGGCCTCCCATTCGTTTTCGTGCACAGTTTCGGGTTTTTCACCTAGGGGCACTCAGTCCTAACTTACGGCCCCAACCTTTAGAGACCAAACCTGGGACCTACCATAAACTAGCGCAATCATGTGTGTGTATAATTCAAATCACTCAAGTAACAAAAGTATATCAATAAAATATAACGGTTCATCTCGAACCGATCAACTAGCCAACAAGAATAGAAGTAATGAAAAGCTATCTTTGTTTCAAACATATACTTATTATACCCAAACTTGTATAAAGATCATAATTATTATTTACGAAAGCACGGAATATCATAAATTTACATTCTTGACTCAAAGATACGTTCGACAAGTATATACATCTAGAATACATGTATATACACATATATATACATCCAACCGTGTCCCTCAAGGAAAAATCATAAATCACATAGCCACTAAGGTTATACGTGACAGGGAAATCACCAACTGGTAAAATATGGTGCCAATACCTCAAATAATATAAATCTCGAAATAGCGTATAAGAAATTTCATCGCATTTCTGTACAATAAACCTCCAAATGTCACCATAGTATATGTATTTATATATATATATGTATCGCATATGTATATATGTAGCTTTTGTAGTGGTGTAGTTGTTGTACTTAGAGCCGGTTTGCCAAGTTCGTCATTTAATGGCTAAAACATGAATATCAAGTATTTTGGAGGTTTAGTAGTTTTTCATAATTCGGCACCAGGCCATGTAAGATGTAGCACTTACATAACATATAGGTTATTTGTAAACCTCCTAATATTGTCTTCGTACATTACTTGTTCAAAATAATCTTGTAACCTTGACCAGCATAGTTACATACTGGCTTGGCAAGTAATAAATCTTGTAAATCATGAACCAGTGGCTCAAGTACGACAACAATATCACATATACGCGTAACTATATCTCAAATATACTTTTAGATACAGGTATTTCATCGTATAAATGCGCATCATAATATACCATTTACTATTATTACATACGTAAATAAGGGTTATACGCCAATCTTCCCAAATTCAACGTAGGAATTAAGGGTTTATGTATAATAAAAAATTTATAACCATATCAAATGCAAACCAAACCAATCATCATGAGAAATCAGCCCCCAAACCCCATGGATACGCACTTTGTTGAAAACATGCACAAATTCAACATTTTGCTAGATTTGAGTGAAATACGTTGTAATAAGTTGAAGACCACTTTAAATACTAGTGTTGCCACCTATTGAGGGTTAATCCCTCAAAGAATCATGGAAGAAATCAGCCGAGCCGAGCCGATAAATCCACTAGCTTCCCCCAAATTCGCCCAAAATCCCGCCATGGAGGAACTTGAGGTCGAAGATGATGATGAATAGTAGGTGGAGAATGTGTGGGATGAAGGATCTTAGTTCCTCACTTTGAATCTCCCTCAAAAGCTCTCAATTTTTTCACTCTTCTCTCTAATTAGGAGATCTCGAGAGGTAGAGGTGAAATGAGAATGAAATGAAGAAGCACATATATATATAAACTGCCTTCAGTTTCTGGAGTACTATTCACCCGAGGGACTTGCAGCGCTGTACTTTGGGCTGCCATAACTTCTCGCTCGGATATCCGATTGAGGTGATCTTTATGTCCACGTAAAGCTTATTCGGAGCTCTACAACTTCCTAGAAGGAAGTTTTTCCAAATTCCCGACGGATTATTCCCAGAAATGCATCGAAGTCAGCGCGTTAACGTTACTGAATGAACATCTGTTAGCGATTCGCCTATTTCGCGCTCAGTTTCGACCTAGTAGAAGTTCGAATTTGCCTTTGGCCGAAACACAAAAGTTGTATATTACCCAAAAATCTAGGATACATTATGAGAGGAAACTCAATTTGATGAGGAACGAAGAAGTTACGCTTTCTGAAAGTTAACCAAAAATTATGAAGTCGGGTAAATTGAAAACTTGCAATCTACATCCCGATTTTGATTCGAACCACCCGAAATGACTTACGGCTGTTCTAGCATGCCTAAATATATTAATGTAACTCGTTGGAAGTCTTTGAGCCATTAGGGTGTTACAATCTCCCCTCTTTATAAAAATTTTTCCTCGAAATTCTGATACGATAGTTAGGAGATTAAAGATCATGCAGTTTGTGAGTTCTCATTCATTCTCCCTTAACACAAACAAGAAAACTATACTCGCTATTGAACCAGGATTGTGGAATAAAGTCTTAGACTTTAAAATGTAAAGTCATACTCACCTCATTGTGAATATGCAAATTGTAATTTCTGTAGGACTTGATATAACCGACACGTATCAGAATAATAAACCATCATTTATGACAATTGCCTCGTATGTCCATCAATATCGAATTGTTCTAAGTGATCACAATTTTGTATCCCAGAAGTAAGTTAGTATCCCCCAATAGATTCTAAGGTAACATTAAGCTTAGCATACCGGGGAGTTTTTGGCGTCTCACCAATTCTTAGGAATCATAGAATGACTGAGGGTTCCGAAACTTAATTGCCAGGAATGCTGCACGGTATATATATATAACCTGTCTTTCCCACTTCGGTTACAACATCAATGGTTTTATAAGACCGGTAGATGAGAGGCTTTACTAGAAGTTAAGAACACTAAAATAATTTACTAGCACTTTAACGTAGGAATCAAATTTTAGTCAATCAAAATTAGTATATAAGAGAGACATACGAATCGATTCTTCAAAAAAACTGAGTCAGAATAACTCATATAATTTAGAGCTAAAATTATTGGCAGTCACAACCAAAATTCGAGAGATAATTACACTAGCGAACATAGTTCTCCCTCATGTGACTTCATTTAGCTTAAATGAACCTCCAAACTAGAAATGAAATTGAACTTCATGCACCACATACAATGCTCAGAATAATTTTCAAATGGAAGCTATATAAACTTTAAACTAAAGGAATAGGCTCGCTAAGAGCTTAAAAAATCATCAAGATTTTTCAAAATCCGTCCATCCTTATGCAGGATTTCATTATCATTCTTTACTCACAAGTTAGACTCCTCCTCTCGAAATTCGGAACCTGAAGTGCAGTAATGCACAAGTATTTCTGATGATAAGGGTTTTAACCTCACACTCAGTTTCGACCTAGTAGAAGTCCGAATTTGCCTTTGGACTAAACACGAAAGTTGTAGATTAACCAAAAATCTAGGGTACCTTAAGGGATGAAACTCAATTTGACGAGGAAGGAAAAAGTTACGCTTTCTTAAAGTTAACCAAAAATTATGAAGTCGGGTAAATTGAAAACTTGCAATCTACATCCCGATTTTGATTCGAACCACCTGAAATGACTTGAGGATATTCTAACATGCCCAAATATATTAATGTAACTCATTAGAAGTTTTCGAGACATTCCAATCCTGTCGGAGAAAAATACGACTATCTGAAGTCCATGTTTGCCTTACACCCGACTTGTATCGCGATTTCTGATAAATGGAGACAGGGGTGTTACAAGTGTGTCTGAACGCCGTTAACACCGAACGTTTTCATATCTTAAGCTCAAAGATAAGTGTTAAGATTTTTGGTGAAAGCTTTCCTACTTCACCTTGAGAACTGAGGTGACGATTAAGTTAGTACTTCAAGATAAGTCATAACTTATTGTACAAGGCTAGAATTACACCCCTGGAGGATGTAGAATGTACCTGGAACCAACACCTTGGGGGAGTGTGAGATCACCAAAAGACATGTCTAGTGTACACCAATTAACCTCTTTTGCCTTATGCGTGGTGGGTTTCTGATAAAACTCCCGAGGTTCGTTATCAGGGAAAGATAAATTGCGAGACGGGAATAAAACCTAAAGTCTCCTTTTTCCTTCTCCTTTCTTAACTGAGTATATGACCTTGCAAAAAAGGTATAAGTAAATTTCTCTTCAGGTAGTGCTACCCAAATTAAGATAGAGTTCTCATGGGGCTTAGAAGGGGACGAACTCCATTCTTTACCTTGACAGCTAGTAAGTGCTTATTCATTTTGACTTTCACAATAGGAGTGGGTCAAATGTGAATCAAGTACGCTTATGCAATGGGTATATGGTAACGAGTACTGGTTGGTGACCTTTAGGGAATCCTGATATTTCCGTTTAATGTTAAAGGAGCTCTCTTCCCTTGTTTATGAGTTTAAATAGTAATTTCTTAGACATTGCTTTAAGCATTCAATATGAGTTGATATGTTTTGATTTTTGACCTCTTTCTAAGATTTACTTAAATGTTCAAACGAGCCCCACTAAGGAAGATGCGTTCATTAGTGTAATCACATTGTGCTTCAGGTAGAACACATGATAACTTTAGCTTTAATCATGAAATGCAGTTATTTTGACTCCTTTGCTTCTTCGCTTGTTTCATCGTTAGAATCCTTGGGGACTTACTGCTCTAAAGTATGATTCGGTATAATCCTAGTTGCGAGTTAGGTGTACAAAGTTCTACTTTCAGATAAAGTGTTGATAAACGATATTGATGTTTCTAAAGCCCAAGTAGAGCTGACTCCTCATTGGTCATTTAGTGTAGCAAGCGTGTTACAACCAATTCCTTGAGAGAGATTACTTTCGAGTAGAGCTGACTACTGATTCATTCTATGATCTCGAGGAGTAAGTATCGCGTGGGGTGAAGTACGTCGCCAAGAACCTTTTCTTATTTGGCATTTGGTTCCAGCTATGGGCTAACCTGATTTTGTATATTTGTAACTCTGTTACTGATACTTCTTAATATCCTAGTGATGAGGAACCATGTTTAGAGTTACTTCCCCTATTCCTATGTTCAATTGGAGTTCCGATGAAAGACTTTATGTACCGTAGATCATTTGAATGTTCTTAATGTAGTGTATATTTCCACGAACGTATATACCCTTTTAAGGAGGGGAGATTCAGTAAGAGTTTTGAAATCGAGCGTACTTTGGGCTTATAACCATTATATTGGAATTTTGAGGATGAAATTTCTTAAGGAAGGGAGATTGTAACACCCTATTTCTTTATCTCTTGCAAATCACGGCCTAAGTCGAGTATAAGACATAATTTGGCTCCGGATAGCCAAATTGGGTTATGGAAAGGTTGGCATGGTTCAGAAACTTTCAATAAGTCATATTAATCTATTTAAGTGGGTTAGAATGACAATAAGTCATTCCGGGTGGATCGAACAAAAATCAGCTCATAAATAGCAAGTTTCGGTATTACGCGATTAATGGTGTTTAGCAGAATTTGGAAGTCCATATCTTCTTCATCCGAACTCCAAATGAGTCCTTGTTTATGCCTATCTCTAGGTTTTTATCCATTCTACAAGTTTTGTGTTTTGGTCGAGACCCAATTTCCACTCCTTGATGATGAAAAGTGCGAGCGAAGTCGGCTCGGTGGCCTAAAAGCTGAAGGAAGCAATTATGGGCCATGTAGTCGACTACATGGGAAGTGAAGTAGTCGAATACTTCATGTAGTCGACTACATGATATTGAAGTAGTCGACTACTTCGGGCTAGCGAGATTTTTTGTATATCTTCCTCACCTCTTTCCTTCTCATTTCATCACCCAAACCTTGAGAGCTCTAGAGAGAGAGAAGTGAGGGCCTATCTTAGAGGATTATGAGGGATCACTCAAGGCTTGTTATTCTAAACCTAACCACCACCACCACCATCATCATCATCATCATCATCATCTTCATCTTCTTCTCCACCTCAATCCTCCATGGCTAAGGGTTTTAAAGCTACAAATTGGGGTTTTCGCATTTACGCTTCTACAGCTCATTTTTTCCGCAATTCTTTGAGGGATTAACCCTCAATAGGTGGGAACAATAGTATTAAAGATTATTTTCAAGTTATTATAACATATTTATACCAAATGAAACCAAACCTAGGTTTTGTTTTACCCAAATTGCATATTCATGGGGTCCGGGTTGATTTTTTCTTGGTTCTTTGCTTGATTTGGATTTAATATGAGTTTAAATAGAGGATTATATAAGAAACCCCAATTTATACTTTAATTTCCTAAAGATTGGTATAAAATCCCTATATATGGGTATGATTGTGAACTATACACTATGGTACGCGTACTTACGATGCTATACATGGTGTTAAAAGTATGTTTTGACCTTGACTACTCATAATTGTGACATTGTTGTTGTACTTCGGTTGCCAGTTCATAATTTATGGGTTTTTTTACTTTTTTGGTAAGTCCATAACTATGCTGGACATGATTATAAACCTTTTATGTATAAACAAAGTATTATGGTCTCAAGGGGAGGTCTACATAGAACTTATACACAATGAAAACTAGATCATATTTGGCTCGGTGCCACGTTGACATAAATCTTATAGTGCCTCCGAAATTCATGATATTTTAATAAAGTCATTACTTAATGGACCTGGCGGGTTTAGTCCAAGTACAACAACAATACCACTACATGTTCTACAATACGCATATGTACGCATAACATGAGTGGATATATATATATACGAGTTATATAAATACATATGGAATATATGTAAATGCATATCTACACATGTTGAATTCTATGTTCATATGATTTCCTTATTTTGATGATTTTATTATCCTTTAGATATTGCTAGGATTTACTATCGGATGGCCACACCATTCGTACTAAGTAGATACTTGGTTATTACTTGTAGCGTATAGCCTTGGTGGCTACGTGAGTTTATATTATTGCCTTGGGGGCATTCTCCGTTTAGGTGGACCCGGTAGGTGGTCCCTGCCTTGGGGGTAGAAGAAATCGAGTTTGATCGCGATCCGTGTGTACACGTAGTTAAAATCCTAAACGTGACGTTTATATATATGATTGATGTGATAGATCTGGTCGCGATATTGTGGTATATGCAGTATGATATATATATATATATATATATACATTGCATTTCTTGTACTTTGGGGATGGGACATTATATATATGCATGGCACGAGTTGTTTTCGTGGTATTGAATACTCCAGAAGTATATATATATATTTGTACTAAGGTGGGTTTTACTTAATAAAAGGAGAGTTAAACTCATAAAAGTTATACGTATGCATCTCATTAATGAAAACTATTTTCATTATAATGCATAGCATGGCATGCATGGTTTTCTAACCTATTTTTATATATATAAACCCTTATAGTTCTCACTGAGCCTGTTTGGCTCACTCCCATTTTCCAAACCGGGTTTTGCAGGTATTTCTTCGGGTCGGTGCGCCTACGAGGCATGGATAGCTCTGATGGTCGGTTTACCAAAGTCGTTCAGGAAACGACTTGTGTTTTATCCTTATAGAAATTATATTGTTTTGTATTGTATTCTTAAGCCATATATGTAAAGTTTTTAAGACATTGACACCTCGCTAGAGGAGTTACTTTTTATTGGGATATTGTATTCGGTTTGACAAATAATTCTGATATGTGGAAATATAATTTTAGTTAAACTTATGTATTGTTTGACCAGTTTTGGTTTTATTGAAAGTACAAACTTCACATGCCAAAATTTTTAGAAAATCATGACTTTATTTGATATCTTCAATTATGTAAGTTATAAGTTTTATACATTAACACCCGTCATCGCATACGACACCGTGATTAACTGAGTCCCGAAGGTTAAGTCCTCTAAATGAGATTTCGGGGCGACACAGTGGCGGGTTTAAATATGGAAAACCACAACTTTTAAAAACTTTTCTTAAATAAAATATGATCTTTAGAAAGTCCCGTTTTGGAAATCTCGGCATGTGGAGTTTATTTCATTAACAAACCGCCCTATAAAGTTTAAAACAATTTGACACTAATAGTCACATTCAACCACAGTTTCAAATCTACTCCACATATATAAAAACCATTTATACTAATCCAAAATCTGTCACCCAAAATAGTTTTAAAGTCCATACATACAATTAATTTAACATAACAAAAGATTATGCAACATGGTCCTTTATCTAAGGACCAAGAGGTTCTATGGACACAGAGGCTTCTAAATGGAAACACCACACTCCAATCCTCGAAGCCTATCTTGCAAAACTGTTAGAAAAGGGATGAGCCTAATCTAGGCTAAGTGGGAACTATATAGGTTTTTTATAGAGAATGCACGTTACAAACATACGCACATGCATGTTTATATAGAAAGTAAGTGCTTTACTTTTAAGTAATAATTCGAAAACCGTGCAAAGCAATGCAACCCACACACCCGTGCATCCAAACCCCACTAGGATTTCTATCCTAACCACCAGATACTAACTACCCAACTAACCGATCACATTCGTAAATATCCTATAAGTGAACCTCTCACGTGTTCCCACTTTACTAAGGAATTGTCAGTCTAAGGTCATCACATTATGACGCTAGCTGCCTAAGGTTCATCACGCCTTAGTGGATCAGTTCTACAGCTTTTATCGGCTACTTGTGCCTATATTGAAAGTCAATAACTATAGACCAAGTATTTGTTGTTTCCACTTTAATTATAATTCATTATGAATTCTATACTTGGCCAACTAATAGGCTTTGGCTCAAGATCATTTGACTAAGCATTATATTACGGCATTCTCTCAGTAGGCTATCTCGTTAGTTATGATTTTCCCTTCAATTATTACTGCTTTAGGTTCATTATGATCTGGCTATCAAGTCTCGTGAACCACACTTACTCTCACACCCATATTCTATATCTAAGGTTCATAGTTATCATCTCTTTCCATTTTATATATTAATACATTATGAAAGGGTCAACAATTATGTACGCGTACCCTATTTGTCTAATAGTGTCCACATAAGTCTTTACATCATAGCCGAGGCAATCATACACAAATAAATATAAGACATGATACGATACAATAATAATAAAAACATAATCAACAATCCCACAACAACTCTCATATCATGTCTTTAGCATAATGCCTTAGTTTCACCCCGCGGTCAGTCCATGCCCAAAACAACGGATCCCGAGGGGTCTAAGGCTCTTATCCATGTCTCCTCCGAGTAGGCAGTGGATCAGGGACTTGGTTCTCCAAGTAGGTCATTCGGAGATAACCCTCAAGACATTTTCCTGGGAATGATACTTCGAATAGTTAACGAGGCGAACACCTCATATAAACCACATCGACACTCTGGAAAGAACTACACTAGGTGATACCCTAGCAGGGTAATGACCATTAGTAGCCCAACTACTTCCCGGGGAACTCATCATTGGGAAAGTAGTGGCACACAGGACCTGCTTCGCTACCAGGGAAACTCATCTAACCCATAACACAGTCCTGTGTGAAGGCAAGATACATAGAGTGTGCTCTCCTTTGTGAGCAACCACAACCACCAGCGTGGTCACTGGCTTCATTTTCCCGTGCATGGTTTAGGAATTTTCACTCATGGGCAGCAATAGGCGGCCCGTCTTCAAGTTACGGGGGATCTACCCGGTGCTCGATCCATCATATCCAGCCCATATGTGTGATCATAACAACAGGAATGTATCGATTCCTCACTCAACAATATATACAATCATCAAATCATACATCACACGTATGGCTAATAACATATATATACAATCACATAATCGTCATCATTATAATCATCGTTCATTCATCATTCTTATCAATCCAATTATCCAAGACCTTATCATTTAACTAATAATTCCCATTATTTGGCCAATTGATTCATTATTAGTATATTACATCTCATTATATGTCATATGTATCAAACTAAGGCCATCAGTGTTTTATGATAATTCTAAAGCCACGTTGTCGAGTTAAGCCTTAACTAGTGCGGTTCTTGCTTAACCTGAAGTTTCACGGTAACTCAACCTCACCTTACTTAGAGCCACGGCAATCTATAACCAACCAAAATCCCCAATTTCTAGGTTTAACATGTATGTATGAGATGGGTTCTTCATAAAACTTTAGGTATATGCGTGAAAACGATGATTAAATGCTCAAAATATGTAATAGATGCAAGAACCCATCAATATTTATCACCATTCGAGGATTTATCTAGCCCAACCTTATGAACATGCATATAACCTAGGGATTTTAAAGAAATCCCCAATTTCTTTTCAAATCTCTAATGCAATAACCAAACGTTTGTAAAACCAGTTTTAGTATAATGTTCCCGCCTTAGAGTAGCTAGATCAAGGATTTAATTATGCGTAGACGTCGTATCGCGAAAACCTTAGCTTGCTCCAAGCTCCCACGGGTGATAACGAATGTGGAAGACGATGAATAGTGAAGGAGGAAGTGATTCGAGGCTCAAATCTTGTAGGAGGATGAAGAAACCTCAAGAATCCCTTAAGGATCTCTAGCTCTCTCTCTCTAGAACCCTTTAGAGGTATGTGTATCTCTGTGGCTCGAAAATGAGGAGTGGTGGGTATAAAATGGGTGAAAAACGGGTTTAAAATGCTTAAAAACTCGCCAAGTGTTGTGATAAATTTTAATACTCGCAAGCGCACGAATTAATTTATAATATAGCGTATAGGCAAGGTCGATCCCACAGAGACTCACACATTATGTTTAAATTTTTTCTTGTTAATTTTTCACAAATTCCAAATCTAGCCAAGAATAATTGGTGAGAATCAAACTAATAAAATTAATCAAATTAAATAAAGCAAAGCAAATAAAGTAAATTAAAGCAATGCAACTAAACTAAATAATATTAAGCAAGATAATAAAATTAATGAATTAATTGACTAGGGTTTTGGAGTTATATATTTAATATCATTTTCTTAAGTATTCATGCGCATAAACTCTACTCTTCTCTCGTACTAATTTGGTCTCTCGACTCTATTAGATGCGGAAAAGAAAATCATTCAAGTTCAAGTAATTTATAAAATTCAATTGTAATTCTCCCACAGTCAAACTAATGTATAAAATCAAAACACTCACTATATCCGTCAAAATACACCCTATATCCGCTCTCAACAAATTATAAGGTGAATCCAACAAAAAATAGCGAGAATCCAACTTTATTTTTAAATAATTAAAATAGGCATCCAATCGAAAAAATTGTATTTAACATTAAAGCATTAAATTGGTAGAGTCAATTGGCATACATACATGCAAAGGAATCAATTAAATATACTCATCCTAGCCCTAGCACAAATTTATGCTAGCATGGAATAATTAAAAAACAACTAGAATTAAAAAGAAAACTCACTTGTCATTAATTAAATTGAAGAGTAAATAAAAATCCAAATCTTCAAAGTCTTGAATAAAGCAAAAAAAAAAAAGAAAGAAAAGAAAAGAGATGACACTGTTGGTTGCTCTATGAATTGCCCAATTGTGTGCTTTTATAATATTAAAATCCTAATGGGTCTAGTAGTAATAGACGGGCTTGGCTTATTTAATTAATGGGTAATTGGGCTTTATGATATGATCCGGTCTAGCTCCAGTTTCTATTCAACCATGGTGGTTCGTGGCATTCTAAATGATGATCCACACCTGATGAATTATAAGGATAGAGCATGGAAATTCAAAAGGAATTCCATAGAATTTCAAGACTCCTATATTATTTCCTTAATTATTTAGGAGTCTATTTTAGTTGTCTTATTTTATTATTCAATTAGGAATTAGATTAGTAGTTTCCTTTTTGAATAAGTTTTCTTATTATTTATTATTATTTTCCTTATTGTGGTAGGAATATTCTAGGTGTTATTATTTTCCTTTTCTAAGTAGGAAATTATTTCCTTTTTGAATTAGGATTCATAGGCTTGTTTACTCCTATTTAAAGGAGGAACATTATTGTTTTATTAATAAGAAAAGTTTTGATGATTAATAATATTGAGAGTTCTCTCTTTGTGTTCTCTAAGAGCATGTTGAACATGTTGAATTAATTAATTCAATTGTTCTTGACTTATCAATCTAGTAACCACACTAGATTGTGGCGTCTTCGATTATACTGAGGTTAACGCTTCTTTAAGCGTTAGGTTGAGGTTTTCGCCTTCCATCTTTCGCGGGATTCCAAGGTTCTAGTCTGTTTATAGACTACGGGTCAAGGATCCATTAGCCTGGCTAGGAAAGACAATCTCGGTTCGCGTTATTGGAAATAATATAGGAGTATTGAAAATCTATGGAATTCCTTTTGAATTTCCATGCTCTATCCTTATAATTCATCAGGTGTGGATTATCATTTAGAATGCCACGAACCACCGTGGTTGAATAGAAACTGGAGCTAGACCGGATCATATCACTTTAGATCTTTAAAGATTAGTGGGCTTCTTATTAGTTAAATTAGGTGCCTGGGCTTTCCTTGATTGGTTGAGTGCTAATAAGGCTTGGCCCATTAATTTGAATACAATTGAATTTTCACTATTTAAACTGCAAAATTTTGCGTCCTAATTTCGGACTTCAATATGACTGAATTTGAAAAAGTGTTAAACTAAAAAGTTGTAGCTCTCGAAATTCTATTCAATTTAGGCTCAATAATCACATTATTTGGAATTCCGAGTAAAAAGTTAAGCATCCAGAAGTATTGCGCACTTTAGGTGTCTTCACAAGGTTTAATTTTTCTATTTTTCTCAATGTTTTCAAATTCTGTATGAACACCTGAAAAACATTAAAAATATGAATATTAGTAACATTTTACGCTCTTTAAATTATAAATTAACATAATAAATTATACCAATTTCTTGGTACATCAAATTCCCCCCCCCCCCCAACTTAAACTTTGCTAGTCCTCGAGCAAAGTAAAAATCTCAAAATAAATTATTTTTTTAAATCAAAGTTTTCAAGCATAATTCCAATGCAATGGTTGTTTTAAAAATTCAATTCCTCCTTTCTTCACCAATGCAACTAACTCAACAAAGATATCAAAACACCCACATGCTAAAGCAGTGTGACACACATGTAATATCAAAGTTCTCAAACTAGCAAGATTAATAAAATATTTCATTCTCACCAATCTTCATCGTGCGTGTGTGAATTGACAATAACATAACATCATTAATATCAATGTAAGCAAACTTTCAAATTTCATTCAAAACTATGCTTTGACTCAATTCCTTACATGGTATTCACTCAACAAATGAAACACTCGAGAATATGGTATATTAATGCACTCATTACATGCGGGCAATAAAGAGTAAATGTACGCAAATTCAAAAGCCTCTCGCATGTATATATGAAAAAATGCAATAATAGAAAGAACATTAGTAGTCTCATGAACGAATATATCCCACTAGAAAAGCGAAATGCATAAATGGATTCCCTTTCACCACTCTCACCTATAAACCATATCCAAAGGATCATTAGGACTTTTCGGGTTGTAACGTAAAGCTTAGGGTAAGAGTTTATCAAATGAACGGTATATAAGAGATTCAAATATCTAAGAAATACATTGAAATATAAAATTAACACTTTGCGCTTAACTTTAACATCATTTGAGCTTTTTCTTTTCTTCATTTTTTCTTTCCTTTTTTTTTCTAATTTTTTCACATTTTTTTTTCACACAATTTTTTTTCTTTTGTATTTGGAGGAGATTTCATAACTTTTTTCTTATATTTTTTTTTCCTTTTTCACTTTCTTTTTTCATATTTTTTTTCAAGCTCACTTTTCACTATTGCCCATACATAAAATAAATAATCTCAACATATTCTTAGATAAAGGGTAGGCTATAAATATAGGTTAAACTCCTAACTGGAGTAGCGTAAAGATATTAGGTTAACAAAGAAAGGCTCATATAAGGTACAAAGAGGTGATTAGCGGTATAATTGTAAGGTAGGATAAGGCTAATATATAAGCTATCAAAGACGGCCTAAATTACTTCATATGGTATATAGTTCTTCTGTTCAAGTAGTATCAAGGATTATAATTAAAATTGCATTTCATAGACGTACATTTTTAGTGTTCAATCAAAACAAAGAATAATGAGACTATACAACGAAGTACGCTTTTCAAAGATTTGGAATTGATATAAACTCTCAAAAAGAAAGATTGGCTCAAATTCTTACGGGATATTTAGTCTCTACATTTATGTTATTCAAGAATTTTAGTTATACTCGCTCATCCATCTAGTTATGTGATAGTTGTCTTATGTATAAATAAAATAAGGATAAAAAATCATGAAATTTCTACTAATAATGATAGTAAGAGAACTAAGCATGCACATGTAAAGTATTAAGACAAATGCGTCATCGTTAGCATAGTGATTAGAAAGGAAATCATAATTAAATTCAAAGAACCATTGCAAAAAAAATATATGCTATTATTTTTTATTTTTTTTTAATATATATGCAGGACTAGCAAAGTTAAGAATTTTATTCACTCCCCCCAACTTGAATGTTGCTTTGTCCTCAAAGGAACACATTAAATTAAAATTTAAAAGAATAAGAAGGGATGTAAGATATCACCTTGATAGGCGATTCATCAAAAAAATAAATCTCTGCACACTAGATAAAACTTTAAGCACAAAAAGATTATTAATCGTTCAAATAATATAAATTGCATCCAATAGTATGTGAGAATAAATTCATAGCCAAATATATCATCACTAAGTATTTAATATCCCAAGTTTATTATAAATCGATAATCTAAATAATTGGGGATCATCCCAATAAAACATATATATCACCATAAGCTTAAAAATATAATCAAAATAAATATAGCAATTCAGCTCAAGATAATAAAATTTCATTATATAATCATGACCTACTAGATAAGAAAATTAGTCACTTGGTGGTGGCCATGGGTCTTCAGATATATGAAAAAAATTATGATCATTCTTAAAAGAATTATAAGCATCATAGATATTATCATTCACATTGGGCACAAAATAAGAAGAATTAAAATTCAAAACTTCAACATTATGCTTGAAATTCTTTAATGGTGTAGGAAATAAATTACTAAGCTCAATTTCATCTTCAATCTCATAAAAATTTAAATTCATTGATTTATCAATCACATCTAAGGTCTTATAATCATGCAAATATTTCGGGTCTGTTGTCATACTATTTTCAAATTGAAAAAGATCGCTAGAACCTTTGTTTAAGAAATTATCAATATTTCTCTCTAATTCATTAGAATTACTGTCATGAAGATGTGAACACCCCAATCCACGACTCTCGTGCGAATACTGATTTTCTTTAAGCATCCTGCATTTAATCATGAATCATCATACATGTAGAAAGACTGATAGGAAAGACTCCAATTTTGGACGCGTTGGGAGTCTAAGATAACCCTTGTTGCCTCTTCGCTCCTGCGCATTTTTTTTATGAGCCAGCCGCACCCCCCTGTCGCACGCCCAACCGTACGGCTACCTGCCAACCGTACGGTTGGCACCTCCTAACCGCATCCCCTAGCCGCACGCCCAACCGTACGGCTACCTGCCAACCGTACGGTTGGCACCTCCTAACCGCACCCCCTAGCCGCACGCCCAACCGTACGGCTACCTGCCAGCCGTACGGCTGGCACACCCCTGTCGCACGCCCCAGCCGCACCCCATGCGGCTACCCCTGCGGTTGGCCTATTTTGGAGCGTTTTTGGCGCAAATGTTGCTATAAATAGGACCCTTGGGATCCCATTTTAGAGCATCAACATTGAATAGTATTTTGGGTAAGTAGGAGCTCTGTCAAAATTATTAGAGAGTCATTTTAGAGAAATTCTGAGAGAGAACTTCTAGAGAGAGAAAATCTAGAAAGAGAAAGTTTTAGAGAGAGAAAGGAGCAATCAAGGCAAGGTTCTTATTTCTTCTTCAAGCGCATCAGGTATATTTTCTACAACCCTCCTTAATTTCAGTACTGCATTTAATTTCAATTTTAATACAGAAAATTAGATAACTTGCAAAGAAGTTCATTGCTTTCAAAACAAGTCCTTTCTAAGTTTAACAAGAAATCTAAAATCTGTTTTGACACGTTTTCAAAACAAACAAAAATACAAAAACAGTTTCCAAAAGAAGGGAACTACGAGACTCTGATTTCATTCTTAGAACGAATACGTAGGCGCTCGCAAAGCTCGAGTCTGATTTCAAAATATTATTTTAAACTGAATTTATCCGGAAAGGACTATTCTGAAAACCATTCGAACTACTTGCAAGATATCTAAAATAGGAATTAGATACATGATCCATTAAGAGACCGAAAGGGCGAATTGGGTGCCTAACACCTTCCCAATTCGTAACGTAGTTCCCGAACCCTAGCAAAGTAAATTTTCAAAATAATTCTCTGGTTTCAAACGTATGAAAGATAATTCGTTTTCGAATTGTCCTTCGTACGATCTTTTGTTTGTTTTCTCGTAAAACAAACTGGCGACTCTACAAAACACGTTTTTCAAATAAAACCGAGAACGGAGGACTCTTTTCTCTCCTTCTCGGGGGTATGGGTCCGGATTCTCACAGTGGCGACTCTGCTGGGGACTGAGTAGAGAACTAAGCTCTGATATAATGGATCATGTATTTACTTACTATTCTTTATTAGATATAGGTCTTGCAAGCCTTAGTCCTAAGATAACATAGAAATGATTTAGGTGGATACCCTGATGCCTTTATTTGTTAATTATGTGAGGAAAATCTTTTTCATAATTAAAATTGTGTAAATTATCATAACAAACCCTAAAGCATTGATCAATAATGAACTGCCATATTGTTATTTTGCACGCACTCACGTCTTATCATGCATTTTCGCGAGTGTGAATTTTACCCTATCAACCTCGGGACCAGAGTCGTGACTAGGCCGTGGACTTGCGGGTCTGCACTAGCCAAAAGCGCCTGGGACCACTCTCCTTGGCCAAGTACTTACCGAGGTATATCGAGTGACGAGAACACTCACGTACCCGGGACGTATATCAAAAGGTCCTTACACGTACCTGCGCTCTTGAGGTATATCGTAAGACCTGCCAAATAGGAGGGAGCCTTAAACCTTACCCTCTTCAGCCACGCTTGCATATAGGGGAGTCAGCTTAGAACACAAAGATTTTCTGCATGGTTTTAATGACCAACAGTCGTGAGAATCTAGTGAGCGGAAGCCCTGATTCCATGAACAAAGCAACTCATGAGGAGAGACCTTCCCATATTTTCAAATGATTTTTCGAAAAACTCTTTTCAAAATGATTTCCCAAAACTATAGACGGTCAGGGAACCCGTGGAATTCTATTCCTACCCTACCGCTATACGGGACTCTCAAGTTGTCGCCGTTGGTCTGTTTTCGATCTCACCTAAAGAAAACTTTTTTGTGCGTTTATTTTCGTCCCGATCGATGTATTTTTGGATAAGGTCCGGCAACTTCTAAATGATATATTTTTGTTATTTTCCGGGGGAATGCGGGCAATCGAATTTGTCCTTTTTTCCGGCGCATCAGATATTCATTTCATCCTGGCCTCTGTGTGGGCTGGAAGAGATAGCACCGGGAGACTCGTCAGACCAGATTCCTCCGAAAACATGGATCAGAATACCCCGAGCCGGAATGTGAACAACCAATCCAATAATGCAGCGGATCCGCCGCCCGGTCCTTTTTACCCGAACCAGGGGAAACCTCAGAATAATACTATGGGGCGTCAACAGTTTACACCGAATCAGGGAACTACGAAATTGCCATCCACTGCGAAAGATTCACTGTTGGGTCCCTATTTCCCAAACACTAGAGTACCTTCGATCGCTGGGAAGAATCACCTAGGTGAAAAGTACGGGGCCGATCCGTGGAAATTATTTGAGTTAGCCGATTCATCGAAATCGTTGGACTTGGTACAAGCAATCCAAATGCTGAATCAGAAATTAAGTGAGACAATAACCGACCATCAAATGACGAAAGTTCGCCTGGAAAAATTGTCAAAATCCAAAACAATGAAAGAAGTAACCGAGGAAGAGCTCAAAAGATCATTACAAGATTCAGAACGAAAAGACCAGGCTATTGAGCAGCTGAGAAAGGAGAAAGATGCTATGGAAATTCAGAGGGATTATTTTGCTAAAGAGACAGTAAAACTGCATGAGGAAATCTTTCGCTTGGAAAAGGTAGTCTTTAAACAAAAGAATCAGTTGGAAGAAATGGGGTATATCTCAGACACTGATCAACCAGGTCCGTACCTACACATCGAACCTACCCCGCCTACACCATCAAGCTACCCATCAAGTCAGGAACAAATGAATGACTTGCCATTTTTCAAATCTTCCATTTTTCAAATCTTCTTTACAATACATCGTGATACGAATATTGCCAGACCTTGTTCAGGAAGAACGATCCATCATAGCATGCATATAGATTTGATAATTACTTGCCAACATATGTACTTAACCATTTTTTCGCAATTTCACTTAATCGCATTCTTTCAACGCGTGCCGTTAACTCTTGTATAATTAAAAAGGTAATAATTTCGCCACCACATAATTACTTTTCAATTGAACTCACAAATAACATCACATCACACACAAACGTATTTTCAAAATAAACATAAATATTTTATTCATAAATTAAAACCGAACACATCGATAAACCAACATTTTTCTTAACAAATAAACATATTTAAATTAACCACTAAATTAAAATAAGTTTTTTCTAAAAAAAATACGCCTAAGTTAACTACTTAATTTAAAATGTTTCTCTCAAGCAAAACAAAACGCCGAGCCGTCAGAACCATCAACGCTGAGGAGAAGGGGGAGGATCCATCGTCCGCGGGCGCTTCGCTTCTGTCTCTCCAGCACCCTCCGCTGGACTCTCTGAAACCGTGCGACCTGCGCCCTGATGAGAAGGAGCAAGCCGGGAGGTGCGCCTCGACTGCTGGACCGACTGAGAAGGAACCGCCGATCGAGACCGCGAACGTGACGGATGGTAGGTAGCAGTCGTATCGCCCGCCAAGCGTCTGCTGTACCGCCCCATGTACTCCACCGGGAAAGGAGCCGCAAACGTCAGCAGTCCGTACATGTTGAAGTAGCTCCTCAGTAACTCAGCCACCTCGCGAAGTAGGAACGAGCCCCTCTGTCAAAACCAAATTACCAATCAGTAGCATTCATAATTCATCACATATACTCAACTGTTTAAGAGAAATCTTACCTCCTCGCCCGAGACGTGTGCGAAGGCCCCCATCCGCTCATCGCCCTCAGGTATGTCAGGGATCCGGTATTGCTTGGGTAGACCGAAATCCAAGTAAGGGATATCTCGAGGGTACTCCGGGATCGAGTACGACGCCAACGTCCCGCCCTCCGGAGCTTGTGGCGGACCAGCTCCGCCAACGCCGCCTACCGGGGGTATGTCCTCCCCGGTATCCTCTCCCGTCTCCGACTCGGGCGCCACCGCCTTCCCTTTCCCTTTGTCGCCACCTTCACCCACCGGAGTCTGGCCTATGCCTGCTTCCGCCCCTAACTGTGCCTCCCTCTCTCCTAGCTCCCGGAAGACGATCCCACGGGCCGCACCTGATGATGGGGTCGACAGAGAGTACGGCCTTAATCCCACCGACCCGGCACCTGGCGACCCGACAGGCGTGCGCAGCAACGGCGAGAAGGACACATGATGAACCCAATCCATGTCGCCCGACCCATACACGGGTGATGATCCCGACATCGACCCGCGTCCCCCGGGTGTCTGCGCTGACTCCAGCATCTGCCGTATATCCTCTGACGACAACTGCGGTGTCCTCCCCATGGCCGGTGAGATAGGCGGCCTTGACACGGGACTCCGCCCTCCGACCGGACTCCTCCCGCCCCTACTCGCCCTACCTCGTCCAAGCGAAACCGCAGCAGCCAGCTCCTCCCCTACTCCCCCGCCGGGCCCTACTGGGGGCGCCCCACCGTTGCCCCCTCCCAACGGAACCTCCTCCGAACCCTCGTCATCCTCCTCCTCCACCTGCGGCGGCTCCACGTCCCTCTCCCCATGCGGATCCTCATCATCTGAATCCGCAATCCCCTTGGCCCTCCGGTTCGGCGCCGGTGCGGGCTGCTGTGGGACCCGCTGTGAGATGTACAACTGCCCCCGGATATACATCGGATCTCCCCCGAGGGCCGCATACCTCGCATATATCACCCTGCCTCGCACCCCCTTCATCTCCCTCATCAGGTACCGGTGCGCAAACGTCCCGTACTCCCCCTCCACCAACAGACCCTCCGTCGGTACGCCTCCCAGGAACAGAGCCCTCTCCTCCGCAGTCAGCATGACCGGCCGCCTCATCGCCACTGGGGGCCATGCCGGAACCCGGAATCCCAACCCAGGAGTATGCTGCCGCACCACGCGCTCCCCCAGGTAGAACGCAGCGCCATACTCATGCACGAATAAACGCCTCGAACGCGCCGCAACCAACGCATCCGCATACCCCCACTGCTGCGTCACGTATGCCGGCCATGGGCTCCACTGAACCTGCCACGTCACACATACACCAGGAATAACTTAACTGTTCTTTTTCAGAAATAATTTAAATTTCAAATAATTTAATTTCATACCTGGTCAAGCTGTAGCCCAGAAACGTCGCCCGCACTGACGTCCGGGGTCAGATATCGATACACCCCAACTATGTTCCCGCTGTAGTATCGTCGGAAAAGCGGGAACTCATCTGCGAAAGTCGGGTGCAGGTGGATCTGACCAATACCCTGGTGGGTATGCGCAATAAACCACATCTGTCACAAATCATCATACTTGTTAAAATTATAGAACCAGCATTCTTTTAATAAATCACGGGTTTTTTCAAAATACAGTGAGGATTTAAATTAAATAACTTACCTCCCAAAGCGTGACCAACCCGCGGTGGTTCAGCTCCATGTGACGGCACACTAGGTCCATCGACTCATACAGCACCGCCAGTACGTATCCTCCCCAGGCAAAAGTGTACAACTGGTCGAAGAACCGCAGATAAGGCAGCCACCATAACCGTAGGTTGTCGCCGCCCCGCGCATAGAAGAAATCATGCAGCACGAGCAGCAGAAAGCATCGGGATAGCTGCCGCACCTCCTGGCGTGTCATCGGACCATCGCCAAACCTCCCACTCTCGGCCTCGATATGCTGCACCATCGCCGTGTGAGGTATCCCATCCGCCACAATCCTGCTAGGCCTCCATCCTAGTGCCGCTCCCATACCATCTAGAGTAATGCGTACGCGGGGGTTAGGCACCAGAGCCTCCCCCCAAATGGCAGCCCCGTCAACACGAACACATCCTCCGGTGTCAACGTCATCTCCCCCAACTCCAGTGGAATGTGTGCGTCGTGTCCCACCATCTCTCCCCTAACACCGTCGGAAGGCTCACTGATCGCTGGAACTCTCCGCCTGGCAGCACCTCGATAAATCGTCCGAATGGGGTCGCACTCAAATATGCTCTCACCAGCGGCGGAAGCTGATCTCGAAGCTCAGGCGCGGCGCGCGTGATGCCACGGCAACGTCCGATCCTCTGTTACATCACCGATTTTTATAAGGCTCACTAACAAACTTTTTTCAAAAAATAAATAATGTTGAGTATATATCTATTATGGCAAGTAATTATTAAATCTATCACATTTCATGCATATCTCTTCATTTGCATCATTTTCAAAAAAATCACATAATTTGAAATAATTAGAGCATACCCTAGTCCGGCGGCGGATCTCATGTGCCGCAGGCTCCATCAACAGCCACTCTCGCCCCTCTCCCGGCGAGATCAAGGGCACGTCCCGGTACATCGCCCGCTGTAGCGATCCGTCTGCCCCCAGTGGCCCCTCCCAGGCCACACCCTCCCAGTCGTCATGATGAGGCGCGCAGATCAGGCGCCCATCCATCATCGCGGTGATCGACTCCACCTCGTCCCCCGGGAGTAGCTCCGGCACCTCCCCTCCCTCTGGTGGGCCTCCCATCATCATGTACACGAAGATCGAAAGTAATCTCGCAAATGCCATCGCTCACATTCGTCTCAAATACTCACTAAATGTTTTTGAAAAATCAGATATTTATATGCTAGAGAGAAAGATCGCAAGAAGAAGTGACGAACATGCTTTGAACGGGCCACTATTTATAGATCCTAGGGGCCAGCCGCAGGCTAGCCAACCGTACGGCTAGCCCCCAACCGTGCGGTTGGCTGCCAGCCGTACGGCTGGGGGGTCAAACCCTGCGGTTACCCCATGCGGCTACCCTCAATTTTGACCAGTAAAAAAAAAAAAAAAAAAAAAAAAAAAAAAAAAAAAAAAAAAAAAACGAGGGTGGGGAAAGACTCTGAATCAACTCTTCCCAAGACACAAGAGGACCAAGACTCACACACACGCACGAGATGACTAATCAATGCCCGAAGTTTGACACTCTAAAGTCTGTGGAAGAACCGAAATTCAATAGGATGGATCCATTGTCCGGAAGGCTGGAATCTGATTAATAAACAGGGACGGTATAAAAGAAGAATCGGGTACCAGAAAAAATTGAAATAGTAGAAAAGGGTAAAATCCCGTTGGTCCAAGAGAGAAAAAAGTGAGAAAAACATAAATGACGAAAATCGACAGGGAGAGCCACACTAAGAGTGACAGCTGTGCCAAAAGGCGGAGGGCTACATCTTAGGTGAGTAAGGCTCCTGTTTTGGAAAAATCCGCGAAAGAAAAAGCAAGGAAAATCCGAAAGCCAAAAAATAAAGGGGGCCGGATTAAGCAAAAGAGGGAGCAATAAGGGTATCGAAAAACAGAAAACGATACAGGACCAGCATCTTCCCTGTGGAAAAATCAGAGGGTAGCTTGAGGATTATTGAGAATTCCAGGCGAAAATTCCATCCCCATGACTAAAGAGAGGAAAACTGAGGGTAGAGAGATGCCAAATCCCAAAAATCCATGCACAGCGGTCCGAAAGTTTCCAAGGAAAGTTAATTCAAAAGTCTAATTCCCAATAAAGGTCAAAACTGAGGGTAGAAAGGAATGAAAAACAAAACCACTCCCACTTGCAAGCAGTTCTCCCTAACATATCATTTTTGGAAAAATCAACAAAACAATGTCTGAGTAACCATGGCAACGAGACAGTAGAAGGGAATTTTTTCGAATTCCTGAAAAGATAGGAATTCTTCGCATTCCCCAAGATGGGAATTTCTCCGAAACCCCTTTCCCCAAGAAGGGAAATAACGACTCCACGTGTTCCCCAAGAAGGGAATTTTTTCGAATTCCTGAAAAGATAGGAATTCTTCGCATTCCCCAAGATGGGAATTTCTCCGAAACCCCTTTCCCCAAGAAGGGAAATAACGACTCCACGTGTTCCCCAAGAAGGGAATTTTTTTGAATTCCTGAAAAGATAGGAATTCTTCGCATTCCCCAAGATGGGAATTTCTCCGAAACCCCTTTCCCCAAGAAGGGAAATAACGACTCCACGTGTTCCCCAAGAAGGGAATTTTTTCGAATTCCTGAAAAGATAGGAATTCTTCGCATTCCCCAAGATGGGAATTTCTCCGAAACCCCTTTCCCCAAGAAGGGAAATAACGACTCCACGTGTTCCCCAAGAAGGGAATTTTTTCGAATTCCTGAAAAGATAGGAATTCTTCGCATTCCCCAAGATGGGAATTTCTCCGAAACCCCTTTCCCCAAGAAGGGAAATAACGACTCCACGTGTTCCCCAAGAAGGGAATTTTTTCGAATTCCTGAAAAGATAGGAATTTTTCGCATTCCCCAAAATGGGAATTTCTCCGAAACCCCTTTCCCCATGAAGGGAAATAACGACTCCACGTGTTCCCCAAGAAGGGAATTTTTTCGAATTCCTGAAAAGATAGGAATTCTTCGCATTCCCCAAGATGGGAATTTCTCCGAAACCCCTTTCCCCAAGAAGGGAAATAACGACTCCACGTGTTCCCCAAGAAGGGAATTTTTTCGAATTCCTGAAAAGATAGGAATTCTTCGCATTCCCCAAGATGGGAATTTCTTCGAAACCCCTTTCCCCAAGAAGGGAAATAACGACTCCACGTGTTCCCCAAGAAGGGAATTTTTTCGAATTCCTGAAAAGATAGGAATTCTTCGCATTCCCCAAGATGGGAATTTCTCCGAAACCCCTTTCCCCAAGAAGGGAAATAACGACTCCACGTGTTCCCCAAGAAGGGAATTTTTTCGAATTCCTGAAAAGATAGGAATTCTTCGCATTCCCCAAGATGGGAATTTCTCCGAAACCCCTTTCCCCAAAAAGGGAAATAACGACTCCACGTGTTCCCCAAGAAGGGAATTTTTTCGAATTCCTGAAAAGATAGGAATTCTTCGCATTCCCCAAGATGGGAATTTCTCCGAAATCCCTTTCCCCAAGAAGGGAAATAACGACTCCACGTGTTCCCCAAGAAGGGAATTTTTTCGAATTCCTGAAAAGATAGGAATTCTTCGCATTCCCCAAGATGGGAATTTCTCCGAAACCCCTTTCCCCAAGAAGGGAAATAACGACTCCACGTGTTCCCCAAGAAGGGAATTTTTTCGAATTCCTGAAAAGATAGGAATTCTTCGCATTCCTCAAGATGGGAATTTCTCCGAAACCCCTTTCCCCAAGAAGGGAAATAACGACTCCATGTGTTCCCCAAGAAGGGAATTTTCCGAATTCCTGAAAAGATAGGAATTCTTCGCATTCCCCACGATGGGAATTTTCTCCGATCCCCTTTCCCCACGAAGGGAAATAACCTTTACCGCGCATTCCCCAAGAAGGGAATAATCTTTATCCACACATTCCCCATGATGGGAATCCTTTTTTCGAAAAATTAGAATTCTTCGCGCATTCCCTACGAAAGGAATCTAGCTCACTTTCTCCAATGATAAAAATCTCTTCTAGCACCACACCCCACAAAAGGATATATCACAAGACTAAGGCCTTTATTCTTCTTCTAAGAAAAGGGAAAGCTTCGAGAACGCTTTTTTCCACCACGGTCTTTTGGAATCAGCATAATGCCAAGCCCCCCTCGTGTAGTCCTACACACTGAGGGTGGTGTGCCACTGAGAGTAATCTATCACCGAGGGTAGATGGAAGAAAAGGTTGATGTATCGTGTCGCCCGACCAAAAGGAAAGGGGCAATTTTTGGGTTGCATCACCTGAAGCACAAAAGAATCCGCATGCCAGAAAGGGTATACTTTGATTCACCCGAGAGTCGTGAATCGTTGTCTTCTTATCATCCCAGTATTCTTGGGGACAAGAATCCCGGGACGAGAGGGTCTGTGAATACCCCAATCCACGACTCTCGTGCGAATACTGATTTTCTTTAAGCATCCTGCATTTAATCATGAATCATCATACATGTAGAAAGACTGATAGGAAAGACTCCAATTTTGGACGCGTTGGGAGTCTAAGATAACCCTTGTTGCCTCTTCGCTCCTGCGCATTTTTTTTATGAGCCAGCCGCACCCCCCTGTCGCACGCCCAACCGTACGGCTACCTGCCAACCGTACGGTTGGCACCTCCTAACCGCATCCCCTAGCCGCATGCCCAACCGTACGGCTACCTGCCAACCGTACGGTTGGCACCTCCTAACCGCACCCCCTAGCCGCACGCCCAACCGTACGGCTACCTGCCAGCCGTACGGCTGGCACACCCCTGTCGCACGCCCCAGCCGCACCCCATGCGGCTACCCCTGCGGTTGGCCTCTTTTGGAGCGTTTTTGGCGCAAATGTTGCTATAAATAGGACCCTTGGGATCCCATTTTAGAGCATCAACATTGAATAGTATTTTGGGTAAGTAGGAGCTCTGTCAAAATTATTAGAGAGTCATTTTAGAGAAATTCTGAGAGAGAACTTCTAGAGAGAGAAAATCTAGAAAGAGAAAGTTCTAGAGAGAGAAAGGAGCAATCAAGGCAAGGTTCTTATTTCTTCTTCAAGCGCATCAGGTATATTTTCTACAACCCTCCTTAATTTCAGTACTGCATTTAATTTCAATTTTAATACAGAAAATTAGATAACTTGCAAAGAAGTTCATTGCTTTCAAAACAAGTCCTTTCTAAGTTTAACAAGAAATCTAAAATCTGTTTTGACACGTTTTCAAAACAAACAAAAATACAAAAACAGTTTCCAAAAGAAGGGAACTACGAGACTCTGATTTCATTCTTAGAACGAATACGTAGGCGCTCGCAAAGCTCGAGTCTGATTTCAAAATATTATTTTAAACTGAATTTATCCGGAAAGGACTATTCTGAAAACCATTCGAACTACTTGCAAGATATCTAAAATAGGAATTAGATACATGATCCATTAAGAGACCGAAAGGGCGAATTGGGTGCCTAACACCTTCCCAATTCGTAACGTAGTTCCCGAACCCTAGCAAAGTAAATTTTCAAAATAATTCTCTGGTTTCAAACGTATGAAAGATAATTCGTTTTCGAATTGTCCTTCGTACGATCTTTTGTTTGTTTTCTCGTAAAACAAACTGGCGACTCTACAAAACACGTTTTTCAAATAAAACCGAGAACGGAGGACTCTTTTCTCTCCTTCTCGGGGGTATGGGTCCGGATTCTCACAGAAGAGAATCCAGAAAAACACTAGCTTCATAAGATATATCATCATCAATTGGACCACAAGATTTTAAGAAATCTTCTAATGATATGTCACTAAAATTCACATCTTTTAAAGAAAAATAATCAACATTAATTTCGAAAAATTTATCTTCCATTAGACTATCAATTAAATTAATTTGACGAACAAATTCATCTTCATAGTCTAACGATGTTTTAGTTACATCAAAAATATTAAGTTCAACAGTGAGATTGCCAAAAAATAACTTCATCACACAATTTCCACAATTTATAAGGGCATTAGATGTAGTTAAAAATGGTCTGCCTAAAATTATTGGTATTTGCCCTTTCATATTATGAGTAGGTTGCGTATCAATAACAACAAAATCAACTGGATAATAAAATGTATCAACCTTAATCAAAACATCTTCTATGATTCCTCTAGGAATTTTAATAGATCTATCAGCTAGATGAAGTGTCATAGGTGTAGAATTTAATTTTTCAAGTTCTAATTTCTCATAAACAGAATATGGCAAAACATTCACACTAGCCCCTAAATCAAGTAAAGCACGATCTATATGATGGTCCGCTATTTTACAAGATATAGTAGGACAACTCGGATCTTTATATTTAATAGGAATTTTGCAATGAATTATGGAGCTTGCTTGTTCAGCTAAGAATGCTTTTTTAGGAACGTTAGTTTTCCTCTTTTGAGTTACTAAATCTTTAAGAAACTTAGCGTAGGGAGGGATTTGCTTAATTGCATCTAGGAATGGTATATTAATTTGAATTTGCTTAAATACTTCTTGAATTTCTTCAAATTGAGCTTCCTTCCTATTGTCTTTTAGTCTTTGAGGAAACGGGGCTTTAGGCACAAATTTTCTAATTTCAACTTCTTTTGAATCATTAGGATTAATGGTAGGATTAAAATCTTTCATGGGAGTGATTGACTCTTCCGGAATAGTTTCCTCCTCTTTTTCCTCTACTTTTCTTCGTTTACTGGCATTCTAACTTGATTATCAATTTGGCGCCCTGATCGTAAAGTAGTGATTGCATTAACTTGCCCTTGATTATGTTCTAAAGGTAGATATATTTTGAAGTTGATTGGCATTATTATTAATAATAGCTTTAGGATTAGGGACAGATTGACTAAGAAATTTTCCTTTTTCTCGCTTTACTAACTGGTTAGGTAACTGACCCATATGATTTTCTAAGCTAGTTATTGCTTGGGTATTTATTAAAGTAGTATTTCTTACCTCATTCATAAATGATTTCAAGCTATCTTCTAGGGATGAAAATTGTTGTTGTGTAAGAAAAGATGTGGCATTATTCATGTTCAAAGGAGCTCTAAAACCTGGTGGGTTTTGACGAAAGTTATTATTCCGATTTCCCATACTATTTAGTGGTTGATTTTGGGACCATGAAAAATTAGGATGATTTCTCCTCCTGGGATTATAAGTTTCTGAATAAGGGTTGTGATTTTGCCTAAATTCATTCATAGCATTTATTTGTCCTGGATTGTCTACATTATACCCTAACATAGATGGACACGATTGAGACATATGCCTAGGAATGGCACAAATAGAGCACACTTCATACTTGTGACGCCCCGAAATCCCGTTTAGAGGATTTCACCTCCGGGACCCGGTTAGCCACGGAGTCGTACGTGACGACGGGCATGAAGTAATAAAACTTAGAATTTTATACCAAAAACATGATCATGTAAAAATCAATTTAAAAGAAAAATCTGGCATGTGGAGTTTATACTATAGATAAAACCATTTCTTGTCAAGTAACATATGTTTAACTTAAAATAATATCTCCACATCTGTCAACATCTTGTCAAATAAAAAGCACAGTACATTACCACGTGATCCCTTTAACGGGGTTCCAATCTCATACAAATACTTTACATATAAGGCTTAAGAGTTTAACGCAATACAATATGTATACTTAAACAAAGAAGACACAAGTCGTTTCCCACGACTTTGGTAATCCAATCTTCAGAGCTATCTAGACTCAATGGCACACCATTCCCAGGGTAATACCTGCAAAACCTGGTTTGGAAAATGGGAGTGTGCCAAACGGGCTCTGTGGAAACTATAAGGGTTGTATAAGAAAATAGGTTGGAAGTCATGCATGCCATGCCATGTATTATAATGAAAGTAATTTATATGCTGCTTCTCTGTAATAAACCATATCTGGGTAGAAATGTGTGTATACAAATGTAAACACATATATGTATATAATACAATTAAGAAGCAGCCAATGCACAGAAAACCTTTCGTGAAATATATGTATGATGTCCCCAACCCAAAGTACGAGAAAAGAAATGTAAGTATACATATACGTCATCGTACAGTATATGCCACAACACCGCGACTAGATCTATCACATCAATCACATATCATACTCACGTCTAGGATTTTCATAAATCTACTGTGAACAGAGATAGCCGGCAACTCGGTTTCTTCTGCCCAAGGCAGGGACCACCTACCAGGTCCACCTAGACCCTACCTCACACAGGCACACAGGCATACGCTACCTCACGCAGCCACACAGGCATACGCTACCTCACGCCGCCATAAAGGCGCACGCTACAATAATACTCACGTAGCCACCAAGGCTATACGCTACCGGTAATCACCATCTATCTAGTACGAACGGTGTGGCCATCCGATATGAAATCACAGAAATCATCTCATCAAAGTATGTAATATAATCAAGAATATCCAAATACAAGCTCAACATAAAGTATATGAAGTGTGTAGGCCATCATGCCTTAAAATCTGTAGTGGTATTGTTGTTCAGCTTAAACAAGATCCGCCAAGTCCGCCATGTAGTAAAAGAAACCAGAAAATCATCAGTTTGGGAGGTTTCATATGTTTTCATCAATTTGGCCCCAAGCCAAGTCTAATACAATAAAACAATGTATACGAGTTCCCAATTAGCCTCCCAATATGATTTAAAGACTTAATTTATTCAAAACATATATATGTATTTGACCAGCATACTTACGGACTAGCTAGGTAAGTAGAAAATCTCATAACTGTAGTTCATAGCTTAAAATACAACAACAATACCACCAATATATGTAACTTTATCCAAAATATACTTTAAATCCCATATATGACATCATATATAAACGTATCAAAGCTTAGCGTATATACTCATATGCGTACTGGAAGGTTATATACCAAACATTCTCATAAATCATTTCCAATTAGGGCTTTTTGTCTAAAATAGTTATTGATGTCATATATGGTGTAAATCTATCAAAAATATCCAACGAAATTGACCCAAGCCCCATGCATATGCAACTTTGAGTAGAAACCCTAGGTTTAGCTTGATTTGAGATGAATAAGTTGTAATCGTAAGAAAAATTGTTAAAATACTATTGTTCCCACCTTAAGAGGGTCAATCCCTCGAAGTATTGCAGAAGAATCGAGCCGGAGAAGCACGTGTATGAAATTCCCCAATTTCTCTTCAAAATCCTAGCTATGGTGGAATTGGATGGAGAAGGAGATGAAGATGATGATGGAGATGATGATGATGATGATTTGGTGTGGGTTAATAAGCATAGAGTGACCTCACAATATCCCTTAGGATAGCCCCTCAATCTCTCTCTAAAGACTCTCCAATGGTGGGGTGAATTGAGGAAGAAAGGAGAAGAAGAAATATATAAAAAACCTGTTCATCACGATGGAGTCGACTCCCTACTGTTCATGGAGTCGACTCCCTAGGCCTGAAGGTGCCCCTTTCAGCTTTTGGTCAATAGCTCGACTTCGCATGCACTTTTGGGCCTCAAGAAGTTGGAATTGGGTCTCGGCCAAAACACGAAAGTCGTAGAGGGCATTGATATGAAGGTGTGGACGAAAACGGGGACTCATTTGAAGTTCGGATGAAGAATTTATGATCTTCCAAAGTTGGGTAAAAATCATTAATCGCGTAGGATCGAAACTTGTGATTTTCGACCCGATTTTCGTCCGAGCCACCCGAAACAACTTATAGTCATTGTAACACACTTAAATATATTAATATGACTTGTTGGAGGTTTCCAAACCATTCCAACCTTTCCAGAACCCAATTTGGCTGCCCGGAGCCAAATTCAGTCTCATACACGATATGGGTCGTGATTCGCAAGCGATAAAGAAACCGGGTGTTACAATTCTGCACAAGGTTGACCGAATTATTAGATAGTCTTATCGTTAAGGCTTCTAATTTCTTATTTAGGCTATCTAATTGTCTTTTAGTTTCTACATCCTCATGAATTTCATAAATTCCACCCTTTTTGGGTTGAGTTTGCGTTCCCCTCTTAGAAAAATCCCACTGTTGAGAACTTTCAGACAAATTCTTTAAGAATTGATAAGCTTCATCTTCGTTTAAACTTAGAAAACTACCCCTATTCATAGATTCTACCATATTTCGATTAATTTGTGAGAGGCCATTATAAAAATATTGAATTAATCTCCAAGTTTCAAAACCATGATGTGGACATCTAAGTAGTATATCTTTAAATCTTTCCCACGCTTCAAAGAATTTTTCCTCGTCTTCTTGGCAAAAATCAGTTATCTTTCTCCTAAGTTCATTAGTTTTAGCCATAGGAAATTTTTTTGCTAAAAATTTAGTAACTAACCCATCCCAAGTTGTGATAGATCTCGAAGGTAAGGAGTTTAACCAAGCTTTAGCTTAATTTTTTAAAGAAAAGGGGGAATAAACGCAAACTAATGGATTCGTCAGAAAAATTTTGAAATCTAAAAGTAACGCATATCTCTAAAAAATCTTTTATATGGAGATAAGGACCTTCCATCTCTAAGCCATTAAAAGTAAGGAGTAATTAAATCACTTGCAGTTTTAGTTCAAAATGAGCAGCGGTAGTAGCCTGTAAAACAATGCATGAAGGAGGATTAGTAGATATAGGCGCAAAAAGTTCTTTTAAAGTCCTATTGTCTTCAGGATCCACCATCTTTAAGTCTTCTTCAAATAAAGGATTAATCTCTAAATTTTCTATCCTATTAATCCTCACTTTTCCTCGTTTCCAACAAACGCTCATAAACTAAACAATTTTCCTTTTTTAATAATTTTTTATTATTATTTATTTTTTATTTTTTTTATTAATAATTAATTAATTTGTTTTAATAAAATAATAATATTAATAATAATACTAATAAAAAATTAATATTAATACTAACTTATTTAAGAGGTATTAATAATAAATTTAATTAAATAATAATAGTAATAATAGTAATCTAATATATATTGGAGTAATTAAAAGGGTTAATAATAAGGAAGAATAGCATGAGACAAAAAGAATGATGGTTTCCTTGTTACTGCAAAGTATTGAACTTGTGATCTTTTCTATCCAAAACACTAAACTTACCAACCAGGACATAAACACTTAGTGTGATAAGTTACCCCACTGATTATATAATGTTTTGCGCCCAGATCCTTTAATTACCCCAAAAATAAATAAATAAACCTTTTAAAAAAAAGGTTTATGAAGAAACTAGTAGAAGGAATGTAATTACTAAATTAATAAGATTAGATTAGAGTCCCCGGCATCGGTGGCAAAAACTTGTTGTGATAAATTTTAATACTCGTAAGCACACGAGTCAATTTATAATATAGCGTATAAGCGAGGTCGATCCCACAGAGACTCACACAATATGTTTAAATTTTTTCTTGTTAATTTTTCATTAATTCCTAATCTAACCAAGAATAATTGGTGAGAATTAAACTAATCAAATTAATCAAATTAAATAAAGCAAAGCAAAGAAAGTAAATTAAAGCAATGGAACTAAACTAAATAATATTAAGCAAGATAATAAAATTAATGAATTAATTGACTAGGTTTTTGGAGTCATATATATAATATCATTTTCTTAAGTATTCATGCGCATAAACTTTACTCTTCTCTCGCACTAATTTGGTCTCTTGACTCTATTAGATGCGGAAAAAAAAATCATTCAAGTTCAAGTAATTTATAAAATTCAATTGTAATTCTTCCACAGCCAAACTAATGTATAAAATCAAAACACTCACTATATCCGTCAAAACACACCCTATATCCGCTCTCAACAAATCATAAGGTGAATCCAACAAAAAATAGCGAGAATCCAACTTTATTTTTAAACAATTAAAATAGGCATTCAATAGGAAAAAATGTATTTAACAATAAAGCATTAAATTGGTAGAGTCAATTGGCATGAATATGTGAAAAAGAATCAATTAAATAAACTCATTCTAACCCTAGCACAAATTTACGCTAGAATGGAATAAATTAAAAAACAACTACAATTAAAAGGAAACTTACTTGGCATTAATTAAATTGAAGAGTAAATAAAAATCCAAATCTTCAAAGTCTTGAATAAAGAAAAAAAGAAAAGAAAAGAAAAGAAAAGAGATGAGAGCTGCACGGCAGTGGCTGTTGTTGTTGGTTGCTCATAAAACTAATGGGTAATTGGGCTTTAGATCTTTAAAGATTACTGGGCTGCTCAATAGTTAAATTAGGTGGCTGGGCTTTCCTTGCTTGGTTGAGTGCTAATAAGGCTTGGCCCATTAATTTGAATATAATTGAATTTTCGCTATTTAAACTGCAAAATTTTGCGTCGTAATTTCGGACTTCAAGATGACTGAATTTGAAAAGGTGTTAAATTGGAAAGTTGTACCTCTCAAAATTCTCTTCAATTTAGGCTCAAGAATGACATTATTTGGAGTTCCGAATAAAAAGTTATGCATCCAGAAGTATTGCGCACTGTAAGTGTCTTCACAAGGTTTAATTTTTCTTAATGTTTTCAAATTCTGTATGAACACCTAAAAAACATTAAAAATATAAATATTAGTAACATTTTACGCTCTTTAAATTATAAATTAACATAATAAATTATACCAATTTTCTTGGTACATCAGCAAGTCTGAGCCATAATTGATCATGGGTCCCCATGATCGATTTAGAACCCCTATGGAGGATCATGATCGATCATGGCCTTCCATGATCGATCATGGAAGTCACTACAGTAGTATATGACTTTCTGAGCCCAAAATGGACCTTGAAATAGCTGAATTTTGACTTGGCCCAAACACAAAAGTTGTAGAGGGGAAAGAAATGAAGACGCAGCCTTAAACGGGGAGTCGTTTGGATATCGGATGAAGAAGTTATGGCCTCTCAAAGTTGGCTAGAAATTGAAGAATCACGAAAAGTCGAAACACGCGATTTACATCTCGGTTTCCATCCGAACCACTTGAATAACGTAACGATTGTTCCTTCAAACTTAATATACGTAACATGTCTTGCTAGAAGTATTGGGTCGAGTACGAAGGGCTCGAAACCCAATGCTCACGCTCTAGCGGAGATTAAGCCTTAACCGGCTTAAGAGAAGATTAACGTGGAAAAAGGAACACGGGGTATTACATGAACAACTCCTCAAAGACTAGCCTCTCCATCATCATTAGCAAATTGAGGGTGTCTAAGGTAATGCATTGAGGGTATCAACAAGAAGACTTGAACAGCCCTCCAAGGAGTAGCCTCTCCATTCATTATTCCCACACATTAAGGGTATCGAAGGTATTAAAAGATGAAAGATACACTAAAGGTAAGAACAAAAAGACCCGAACAACTCTCTAAAGATTAGTATCTTCATTCATAATTTGCACTAAGGGTGCTCTACCCACACCATCACGACCCTGTGGCCGTCTTGTCAGTAGAACTAGGAATTCTACCTCTAAAGGTATAATCAAGTCAACGAAATCAATTATTTAATAGCTAAAGGCCCCCCACCTCTCCTAAAAATCAATCCAATCTCAAATAATCGATACCCATTCATGGAAATGCAGCAACACACACGGACTCTAACAAACCCAAGAATCAAGAAGCATAGAGCAACTTGTCAAGATAGAAGTATAACGCAGAATCAGTAGAATCCCAAGACGGAAACATGCCATTTCACTTGTGACCGATGTTACCATACACTCACTCACTAATTGACCATAAATTAATACTTTCTTTTTAAGTGTTGCTATAGTCTAAAAAAATAGTCGGTCTTGCATACATAGATTTGCACTTAGATAATTTTGGGTTACATAACATACTTCATGTGAATTCTCGATTCTCAACCTTTTCAAATCAAGTTTTCAAAACGATGATGCAATGATTTAAAAAGTATGTGAATTCTCGAAATTTAGGAAAGCATGACATTAGCATTTACAAGGTGCATACACACAAACACTTGTAGATAAGCTCAATAGTGGAATCACCGCATTCCGGTATATACCTCGATGGTTACTCATACCTCTAATCAACACACCCCCAATCATCACCATCATATCACAAGTCCTCTCAGAGAGGCAAATCACACAGAAGTCCTCGCAGATAGGCAAAGCCAAGTCCTTTCTATAGGAAAATTCCAAGCAATACCAAACCACTTTCTATAAGCAAATCCCAAGCCCTTTCTACAGGCAAACCTAAGCCCTTTTTACAGAAAAACCTAAGCCCTTTATACAAGCAAATCCCCAAGCCCTTTCTACAGGTAGTACCAAGCTCTTACTGTTAGAGTGATATACTAAAAGCCATGATTTTATTATTATTGGTTTTGATATTTTAATGAGAATCTTTATGGGCAATGGTTGCATTATATTATTTATTTAAATATTATGCATGTGTCTTTTATTCCATATAGTAGATAATTTAGTGTGTAGAGGATAGCTTACACACAGAGGATCATATCATCGGTTCTTGTGGAATATAAAGTTTATTGGTTCACTGTCTTAGATGGAATTAGACAGCCATCAGTAGGATTGTAGCACAAGTTTTAGTAGTTTATCTTGACTACAGGAAACGGTATAGTTTTAACTCGTTGTGCTAGTACATTTTGTGTATATTGAACATGACCAATTTGGGTTAATTGTTTTTATACTGACTATATAAAACAATTTAAAATCCCATAGTTATTATGATTACTTATGCTCTTAATCTTGAAATAATTAATAAACATATATATGTAGTGCTTGTTGTTTTGACTCATTGAGAGTGAGATTCATTTATGGATCAATAATCTTTGTGAATTGGATAGCGACACTATATGTATGATGAATATTAATTATTGATGGAATCCACGTCCCGGTATAGGGATTGATGATAACCCCTTGAGAAGCTTATAAGTTTTAATTATGTCAAACCCTACAGGTGGATTATCTTAATCCGACATGTCAAATAAGTTAAGTGGTATGCTCAAAGATTAAGAAGTCATTTAAATGTAATTGTCAGTAATTTAATTTTAAATGACGGTTATCTGAAATCTTAACGTGGGGAGAATAAATAACAAGGAGCTCGAAATATAATTTTTAGATAAGGACGGGAGTGCAATTATAATTATTTAGTGGTGTGAATTATAATTTATGGAAGGAATCAATTCTTAATCAAATTAGGATTTCGGTTTTCCATAGTAAGCCCAAACACTTATTTCTCCTTAGGGTCCCTATCGTAGCCTTATACATATGCCAACCTTGCCTCTTCTCTTGACATAATATAATTCTCATGAATTTAGGGTTTGTATCGTAGAGAGTAGAGAAGGAGATCTTGGTGATACCGTAGCTCAAATTCGGTACAGGATTGCATGGCGAAAGGAATATGATAGAAGATCTTGAGGTTCTATCGAGGACGTGTTCTCGATTCGTCTCCACCAACCCCTGTTCGTGCTGAGACGAGATCAAACTAGAGAGATCTCAAAGGTAAAATCTAATTTCGCACTAGGGTTTTATATAAAAAATTTTGTTCGGTCTATACGCAATATTAAACGATTCTGGAACTAAGTTTCCATCAATTGGTATCAGAGGGATTGTTTTTTATTTAATAATGCGTACGGATTGAACTAACCATGTTGTCCAGTTTAAATCGATTCATGCATATTGATAATGGGTAGAACGTAGAACTCGCTAACCCTTGTTTTGCAGTGTTCTTGTCCCGCTATTATGGTCACGTAATTCTGTTTTATGTGATTGGATCCCACAATGGTTTTTTTCGTGGTTACTTTAATGTGCGTGATGATTTGGTTTTATTCATGGTTGTAATCGTAAATTTAATTTAGATCAGTTATGTGAACTCTTTGCACAGAGGCATAGGATCTATGTAATTAATTCGATTTTGATTTTGATATATTAGATCAGTTATGTGAACTCCTTAAACAGAGGCATAGGATCTATGTAATTAATTTTGATTTCGATTTAGATAGAATAGCTCATGTGTGAACTCCTTACATGGAGGCATAGGACTTTGTATCTAAAGACTGTTTGTCTCTTTAACGAAGATGGGGCAGGTCGATCCCCGTCATAGTCAGCGAAGTGGCAACATTGGTGGTGGCAGTTTCCTAACGGACTGGGGAGAAGCTTAGACCATAATAGCATGGATTTATTTTTTTCTTATTATTGAATGGTTTGATGCTTTGTGTGATTGTGTGTTTGGTAGTGTATGTTTAATTATTAGGTTTCCTTATAATTTTGGACAACATGGATACATGACCACACCTAGATCATGTTTTGTTTAATACTTGTCAATTAATAATTGGAATATAAATATAAGTATTGTGCAATTGCAAAATTTAATATTTTTTTAAAAAAGCGGTAAAATAATTTTATTTGCACATAGGTCTTATGTTTCATACCCTTGTATTCTAATTGACTAGAATTGAACATATTTTCTATAACCCTCAGATAATAATGTTTTAAATATTAAGTGGGTGAGGGATTTTTTCACATAAATATCCCACAGTCTCCATCATTGATTTGTAGATGATATAGTTTATTCTTTGTGCGAGTTATAGTGCTCACCTCCATATCGAAAAGATTAGATTTTGAAATCATTGTACCAATTTCTTTGAAAGATAATTTAAATGATGTGATTTATTTTTCGTGTGGGTTTTAGTACCCACCTCCATATCGGAAAGAATAAATTACAGAATCATTCGATTAAATTAAATGATGGTATACACTTAGATATAAATAATAGCATGCTCTCCAACTAAGTCTCTACTATTATTTATAGGACTGGATGAAGTCAGCTATGTGACATCTCGTTTAAACATCTCTTGCAAAATCATGACTCATATCGCGTTTAAGGCAGAATCAGGCTTCGGATGGCCAAATTGGGTTCTGGAAAGGTTGGTATGGTTCGGAAACATTCAACAAGTCATATTAAGGTATTTAAGTGTGTGATAATGACCATAAGTCATTTTAGGTTGCTCGGACGAAAAATCGGCTTGAAAATCACAAGTTTGGTCTTACGAGATTTCCTTGTTTCGGACGAACTTTGGAAGTCCATATCTTCTTCATATGAACTCCAAATGAGTCCCTATTTTCGTCCATGTCTTTATCTCAATCCCCTCTACAACTTTCGTGTTTTGTCTGAGACCCAATTCCCACTCCTTGATGAAGAAAAGTGGGTGCGAAGTCGAGCGATTGACCAAAAAGCTGAAGGAGTCAAAATATAGCCATGTAGTCGACTACATGGCAGTTGGGTGAGTCGACTAGATCGTGTAGTCGACTACATGAGTAGATGTAGTCGATTATATCAGGCTGGCGAGTTTTTTATATATTTCTTCTTCTCCTTCCTTCCTCATTTAAACCCACCATCTTAAGAGCTCTTAGAGAGAGAATGAGGGGCTATCCTAGGGGATAATGAGGGATCACTCAAGGCTTGTTATTCCACACCAAATCAACATCATCATCATCTCCATCATCATTTTCATCTTTTTCCTCCTTTGGTTGCCATGGCTAGGGTTTTGAGCTCAAAGTGAGGGTTTTTGCGTCTACGCCTTTCCAGCTCGATTCTTCCTCAATTCTTCGAGGGATTAACCCTCAATAGCTGGGAACAATAAGATTTAAACTTCTTTTCAACTTATTATAACATATTTACACCAAATTAAGCAAAACCTAGGGTTTTTACTCAAAGTTGCATATGCATGGGGCTTAGGTAAATTTCTTTGGATAACTTTGATAGATTTGCATCATATATGACATCAATAATGATTTTAGACAAAAAGCCCTAATTGGAAATGATTTATAAGAAAGTTTGGTATATGACCTTCAAGTACATATATGATTATATACGCTAAGTTTTGATACGCTTATGTATGATGTCATATATGGGATTTAAACTATACTGTGGACAAAGTTACATATATTGGTGGTATTGTTGTTGTGTTTTAAGTTATAAGCTATATTTATGGGATTTTCTACTCACCTAGCCAGTCCGTAAGTATACTGGTCAAATACATAAATGTGTTTTGAATAAATGAAGTCTTTAAATCATAATGGGAGGCTATTTGGGAACTCATATACATTGTATGATTGTATTAGACTTGTCTTGGGGCCAAATTGATGAAAACATATGAAACCTCCTAAACTGATGATTTTCTGGTTTCTCTTACTAATTGACGGACTTGGCGGATCTTGTTTAATGTAACATCCCATGTTTTAATTACATTTGATTTAGTTCATTTTTTTAGTTAAACACTCAAATCCTAATTATTTTAAGCTCGAACACTTTCTTAAATATTTTTTTAGAGATCCAAAAATTTACTTCGTCGCTTCTATAGTGTCCTATTATATATTTAGAAATTTTCTGGAAAGTTTTGTCACTATCGGAATTGGAACGAGTATTAAAGTGGCCTTTTTTTCCAACCCAAAATTTTTGATTTTCAGTCAACTTTAGTCACTCATAACTTCTTCAATTTTTATCCAAATCCTAACCCGTAAACTCATATCGTTTCATCATATTCCTCCTACAACTTTCATGTTTTGACCAAAATCTAATCCACGCTCCTCGTTGGTCAAAACTGAGCTCGAAGTCAGCTGATTGACAAAAATCTGGTTCTGTCAAAATTCTGCAGCATTTCGGTGCAGCGCTGACTTCGACGCAATTCTGGTATTAATTTATCAAGAATTGCGTGAAATATCCTTCTACAAAGTTGTATAGATTTTCATTACCTTTCCGTTGATATAAAGATCATCCCGATCAGAGTTCTGAACAAAAAGTTACGGCCAAATTACAGTGGGTAACTCCATAACCTCGTTTTTAACGAGTTGACTGCATTTTGACCCGTTTTGAAGTTATTTCAACACCATTTTCATCCATTTTCGTGGGAGAGGAAGGTTAGAACATTTCTAGAGAGAGAGAGAGAGGGTGGTTCTTGGTGGATTTTGAAGGTTTCATAGCTCCAAATCAAGGATTTCATACCGATATTGCAGATTTTTCTTCCTCTTCGCATTCTAGTCTTGATTTCGGGATTGCATGTGTGATTTGGGAGATTTCTGGAGCTCAACCCAGGCTATAATCCTTTGTTCTTCTAACTATTCAAGTGGGAACTCCCCTTTTTCCTTTCATTTTCGTAAGTTTTGAATTGATTGAGTTGAAAACACTAGATTTCGGTACCAAATTGATGATTTCTCTTGCATGCAGATCATTTAATCATATATTGTGTCTTCTGAACCTTGTTAGTGATAGATTATGAACTTGATGTGATGGAATTAGAGGTTGATCTCCCTGCATGTCGGTAATTTTATGCTTATTGAGAATTTGGTACCAAAATAGTAAGAATCATTAAAAACATGTCCTGTACTTGATATTTTCACTTAAATTGATGAATTTCCAAAAAAATAAACCCTTTTTAATTCACTTTTAACTTTATTTTATACATGTACTCATGGCTTGATGATGATTCTAAATCGTTTAGTGATTTCTAGTCATTTATTGGTTTACGAATCCTTGGAAATCATGTTATTATCATCATGTGATGCATAATTTATGAGATATCCCTTTTAAGCTGATGTAATGATTTATCATTGGGTTACCTGGATATAGAATTGAGTTATATCAATTGATTAACATTGTTAATGCACAAAACGACCTCTTGAAAATGTTTTTGGCAAATTAAACAAATCGCGGTGAGATGACGAGGTTGTTGGAACCGGATAAGCACCGGTATAAAAATGCTTAAGTTGATATTATTGCACAGACCCACGGTAAGATGGGGTGCTAGAAACCTGGTTACCAGTGTACAGACCCACGATGAAGGTGGGGTGCGTATGTGAGTGTCATTATTCGTATAGTACTGGTATTAGGTCGAGGAGGAGGAAGATGATGGATGTGTGTGCAGTTATCATGAGATTCTCATGTGGATAACAATTGATGCACTTGGTAATATAATAAATGGATTTTTATTATAAATCTTCATAATGTTACACACCCATGCATTGCATATTTCTCTTTTCCCTATAGTTCCCACTGGGCCAGTTTTAGCTCATTCCCTCATGTATGTTTCAGGTACACCTCGTGATACGGGTAGAGGCCATGGGACAGGTCCGAGTACTTCTTAGAGTCTCCTCTGATGCCTTTATGGGCTTAGTCATTGTATTTTCATGTATGGAAGTTGTGTATCTTGTTGAACATGGTGATTTTGAGACAATTTGTGATAACTCTGGGTTGTAATATCATTTGGAATTTAGATTGTATTTGTATTGTACTTGGATTATATTTTGAATTCCAGTTATCTTTGGTAATGTTAATTTTGTTGTTAAACAGGTTGGATTTTGTTGTAGTTTCGAATACTTCATGCCGAATTTTCGCTAGAAATTTCTTTTCATATGAGTTTTATTCTTGTAATTTTGTTGTTAATTTTATACAGCATCCATTAAGACCTGCTTAATCAGGCAGGTTATTACAGTTGGTATCAGAGGATAGGTTCAATTTCCTTTTCGACGGGGTATGGGTAGATAGGATCATTCCCTCCCTTCAGCGCATGACCGTATTGAACTGGGAGAATTAATGTAACACTGCTAATAGGCGCATATGATGGGTGAATTAAACTATAATTAATTGTATGCGCAACAGTCGATTTTTTTAAAAAGCATCTGTCTACTGTAGCTTATTAGAGTTGAACTTAATGACCCACTATATGATCAATCGAAATTTGTTTTGGCATATTCCTTGACTTTTATTCTCTTTCATCATGATTATTATTGTGGACTGAACTCTTCTTTTGTTTTCCTATAGTATGCTGCCTAGACGTTCCACTCGTAATAGGCCAGTCTTTGATCCTCCTGTCGATGAGGGAGAAGGTTCTAAGGGTCGTGATAGTGGCCGTGGTCTTATGTCCCCTGTGAGGAGAATGATGAAAGAATTCATGGGGGAATTAAAAGATGTTATGAAAGCTTCTTCTGACTCTACTACAGACGCTCGTGTGAATCATTCTCAGTCCACTGGAAATCCTGATAGTGGGGGACATGATAGGAATGAGGAGGCAGTAGCCATCCAGAATCAAAGAGGGAATCCAGCTAAGTTGTTAAGGTCGTTCAACCGATTAGACCCAACCAAGTTTGATGGGACTAAGGGACCTGAGGACACATAATCTTGGCTGTTCGATGTAATGGAAAAGCTTGATCTGATCGAGGCTCCTGATGCACTTCGACCTACGCTAGCAGCTTCCAAACTAACTGGGTTTGCATAGGGTTGGTGGAGAAGGCAGAGTGGGACAGTTAACATGAACTCCTGGGGAATGTTTAGTGAGGAATTTGAGAACAAATTTATATCCGATGCCTATCGAAGGAGGAAGAGGGAAGAGCTTCGGATGTTGAGGCAAGAAGGGATGACGGTGGCAGAATACCACCAGAAATTTGAAAACTTGTGTTTACACATGGATCGACCGTCATACAAGGAAAAGATGGAGTCATTTTTCTTTAGTCTTCGGGCATATTTTTGAGATGTCTTAAGTGCATACAATTACCAGACTTATAAAGAAGTGGTAGAGGCCGCATACCGAAGAGACTCAGTTCTGATGGAGTCTAGTAGGGGAAATTATGACAGTCGTTCAGAAAGGCTCTCTTATTGGTCGGATAAAAGGAAGAAAATGAGTAGTTTTGGTAATTGTGGAAGGAATAAGAAGGCCAAGTCGAGTTCGAAATCTTCGAGAGGTCTCTACAATTCACATAGTAGTACCTGTAGTTTCTCTGGGTCTTGCTATGTGTGTGGGCAAGAGGGACATCGAGCAAAGGCTTGTCCAAACAATTCACAGGTGTACCGGGGAGGTTGTAGTAGAGGTCAGGGTAGTAGCTCTAGCCGTGGTCGAAATGGCAACCGGGGCCGTAGCCAGTCGGGCAAGTTCTCAGGTAGATCATCACAGTCAATTAACCAAAAGGTGGAGCAGCAAACAGCAAGTGGTTGGTACCAGCCCAATCAGTTTCCTTTTCAACAGGGTTACTCTCAGAGACGTCAATTCCACCAACAATCCTTTTCGGGACCTATACAGCCTCGGGGTCACGAAAGCTAAGGTGGCCGAGTTTACAACTTGGCAACGTCTGCTACACAAGAGGACCACACAGTGATGGAAGGTAGTCTTACTTTGTTTACTACTGCTGTTAAGGTTCTTTTCGATTCGGGTGCTTCTCATTCATTTATATCATTAGCATGTGCATTTAGCTTGGGTTTAAAACCTAAGAGCCTTACTTCGTCTATCTGTATTAACACGCCCGTGGGGAATGCTATTCTCCTTACGCAATATTGTACTGCCATCATTTCTCTGCATAATGACTGTCATATGGAGGATGATTTTGTTCTTATGGATATGGGTTCCTATGATTTGATTTTGGGTACGGATTGGTTGTCCAAGTATCGGGCTATCATTGATTGTTATGCTAAGAAGGTGACCGCCTATCATTAGGGCCAAAACCTAGTGTTTTATGGTGAAAGATACAGGTTATACCCGGTAACTTATGCTTGTAGACGAGAACAGAGGGATTATATAGGATGGTTTTGTAGTATTATTGCCAATGAGTCTCCAAATTGTCCCCTACTGATATATACCTATTGTTAGTGAATTCCTGGATGTTTTCCTTGAGGATTTACCGGGCTTACCGCCACATCGTGAGGTTGAATTCTTTATAGATCTTGCTTCAGGGGCTGAACCAATTTTTATAGCTCCTTATCGAATGGCCCCTGTGGAGTTGAAGGAGTTATGTACACAACTGGATAATCTTCTGGCCAAGGAATTTATTCGTCCTAGTACCTCTCCTTGGGGAGCCTTTGTCTTGTTTGCTAAAAAGGCAGACGGTTCTCTCCGCATGTGTGTTGACTATCATCAACTGAATCGACTGACCATTAAGAACAAGTACCCATTCCCATGCATCAACGATTTATTTGATCAGTTACAGGGAGCTTCATTTTTCTCCAAGATTGATCTTCGGTCGGGCTATTATCAATTAAGAGTCCGAGATGAAGATATTCCTAAGACCACATTCCGTACTCATTATGGGCACTTCGAGTTCTTAGTTATGCCTTTTGGGCTAACCAACGCCCCTCCAGCCTTTATGGACTTAATGCAAAGAATCTTCCATCCCTATCTTGACCAGTTTGTTGTGGTTTTCGTCGACGATATTCTCATATATTCACGTTTTGAGGCTGAGCACGTTACTCATCTTAAAACTGCATTGCAATTGCTTCGTGAGCACTAGCTTTATGCCATGTTCTCTAAGTGTGATTTTTGGCAGCAAGAAGTGAAGTTCCTGGGCCACATTGTGAATATATTTGGAGTTTCAGTGGATCCGGCCAAGGTTGAAGTCGTGTCGAGCTGGAAGAGACCCACTAGTGTTACTAAAATTCGGAGTTTTCTTGGGTTAGTTGGTAACTATCGTCGTTTCATCCAGGATTTTTCCAAGATTGCCTCTTCCCTGGCCCGTCATACCCAAAAGGGAGTGCCATTCGTTTGGGATGAAGACTGTGAATATGCTTTCAATGAGCTTAAGCGTCGCCTTACTTCAGCTCCGGTACTCGCTTTACTGCAAAGGGGTTTGGGCTATGTCATTTATTGCGATGCATCTCGATTGGGGTTAGGATATGTGCTTATGCAACTGGATCATGTCATCGCTTATGCATTAAGACAACTTAATTCTCACGAGAAGAATTATCCCACACATGACCTTGAATTGGCAGCAGTAGTATTTGCATTAAAGATTTGGCGATACTATTTGTATGGTGAGACATTCAAAATCTTCTCTGATCACAAAAGTTTGAAGTATATCTTCACCCAGAAGGATTTGAACCTGAGACAACGTCGATGGATGGAGTATTTAGAAGATTATGATTTCACATTACAGTATCACCCGGGAAAAGCAAATGTGGTAGTTGATGCATTGAGTAGAAAATCTCAAGGCTCGGTTCCGCCTTGAGGTGCCGTGAATGGAGACTCCATCAAGAATTGCAGAGGTATGACTTGGTGGTGAATAGGAGAGATAACATGGCATTTCTGTCTACAATGGTTGCTAGGCCGGTATTGATAAATAGGGTGATTGAAAGCCAAAGTCAAGATGAAGATCTTGTGTGGTGCCGTAACCGAATGTTATCCGGAGAGTACATTGAAGACATCACGATCAAGCACGATAGAGGCATCAGATATAAAGGGAAGTTAGTAGTACCCCAGTATAACATAGAATTACAGCAAGTTGTATTAGCTGAAGCCCATAATTCAAAATTTTCGATTTATCCAGGAGGAACCAAGATGTACCGTGACCTGAAAAGAATGTATTGGTGGTCAGGAATGAAGAAAGACGTAGCAAACTTAGTGGCAAGATGACTTTCTTGTCAGAAGATCAAGATCGAACATCAGAAACCTTTAGGTCAGTTGCAACCCTTGCCAATCCCAGAATGGAAATGGGAGAATATCACTATGGATTTCCTTATGGGTTTACCAAGGACCCAATCTAAGAATGATGCAGTTTGGGTAGTAGTTGACATATTAACTAAATCGGCTCATTTCCCGTAGGGAGGTTGGCGAAGATTTATATCAAGGAAATTGTGAGATTGCATGGTGTTCCGTTGTCAGTGGTATCGGATAGAGATCCCCGGTTTACATCAAAGTTTTAGACAGCGTTGCAAAGGAGTATGGGAACTCAGTTGGACTTTAGCACTGCGTACCACCCTCGTTAGAGGCATTGCTTTGTACCAGAATGTGAATTTCTACTTGACAAGATATTAGTAGCTGTGAAGATATGATTTTAGTTAAACTCATGTATAAATCAACAGGTTTTGGTTATATTGTACTACAAACTCCATACGCCAAAGTTTTCCATAATATATGGCTTTATTTGATATCTTCAATTATATAAGTTCTAAGTTTTACACCTTATCACCCGTCGTCGCATACGACTCCGTGGCTAACCGGGTCCCGGAGGTATAATCTTCTAAACGGGATTTTGGGGTATCACAAGCTATTTGAACTTTATTTGACGATAAAGAATTGTCTAGATAGTATATGTTACTTGACAATAAAGGATTGTTTAGATAATAAAATTTAATGGGGTTGGACCTGTCTAAAAATAATAAATAATAGACGACCTCACTAACAAGGCATATTTTACAAGGTTTAGGCTGCTGGCGAATACTTTTTAAAATGGTAGAGGATACCATAGTTAAATAAAGTGTTTAAAGTTGTTATTGGCCATTATAATTTGTATTATTATGTGATTCTCAGGATTTAAAATGGCAAACTCTTTCAACCCACTTTCTATTATACTCAACCAAAACAAATTGACTGGACATAATTATATTGACTGGAAAAGGAGCTTGAAGATTGTGCTTACTACTAAAGAGTACAAGTTTGTGCTCACTGAGGTTTGTCCAAAAGAACCTGGTGAGGGGGCGACCGAAGAGGAAACCCAGGCTTACCAAAAGTGGAAAAAGGCTAATGAGATGGCACGGTCTTACATTTTGGCTTCTATGTCAAATGTGCTGCAACATCAGCATGAGTCTTTAACCACCGCCTACGACATAATGCTGAACCTCAAAGATATGTTTGGGGATCAGGATCGTACCGCAACGCAGGTTGCGATGAAGGACCTCATGAACACAACAATGGCTGAAGGAACCTGAGTTAAGGATCATGTTCTGAAGATGATTGGTCTTCTAAATGAACTAGAGATCCTTGGAGCTAAAATCGATAGGGAAACTCAGGTCGATATCATTCTCCAGTCGTTGTCGGATTCATTTAAGGGATTCCGACTGAATTACAACATGAATAAGTTTGAATATTCATTGCCAGAACTTCTTAAAGAACTCCAAGCGACTCCTTGGTAAGTCAGCTAGTGCTCTGGTGGCTGAGAAAGCTTCCACTTCTAAGCCTAAAAGCAAGAAAAATAAGAAGAAGAATAACGCACAAGCTGCAGTCCCACAAGGAGCAGCACGTGCAGCAGTCGCTGGACCTCAAGGAGGAGTGAAAAAGCATATAGGCAAGTGTTTTCACTGTAAGCAGAAAGGGCACTGGAAGAAGGATTGTCCCCATTTCCTAAACCGCCAAAACAATGGAGGTAAAATTCATTTATTAGTTGTTAAAACTTGTTTAGTGGTCCGATCTACCAGTACCTGGTGTGTAGATTCGGGAGCCACTAATCATGTCTGCAATACTTTGCAGGGGTTCCAGGAAACCAGACAACTTAGGAATGGAGAAATTTATCTGCACATGGGTAATGCTACGAAGGTGGCAGCAGTTGCAGTAGGAGATGTTTATCTTCAGTTTAATCAGGATAGGATTTTAGTTATTAAGGATTGTCTATATGTACCTTCCATTAGAAGGAATTTAATTTATGTTTCTAGATTGGTCGAGGACAAATATTTTGTTCATTTTAATGATAAATCAATTATTATTAGAAAAAATAAACAGTTTATTTGTCCTGGTACATTGGTGAATGATCTTTATATAGTAAATCCTGACTTGTCTACATTGCAAATATAGAAATTGAATAACATTAATAGTTTACCAATTAAGAAAAAGGAACCTTCAAAGATGAATCAAACATATCTTTGGCATTTACGCCTTGGTCATATTAATCTAAAAAGAATTCAAAGACTGGTCGAAAATGGTCTATTAGGTTCATTGGAAGTGGAGGTACTTCCAGTCTGCGAATCATCTTTAGACTGTAAAATGACTAAGAGACCATTCTCGGCAAAAGGCTATATGGCTAAAGAACAGTTAAAACTGGTTCATTTTGATTTGGGTGGTCCCATAACTGTCCAGGCTAGAGGTGGCTTTGAGTACTTCATCACATTCACTGATGATTACTCAAAGTATGGATACATTTCCTTATTGCGACGAAAGTCTGAAGCCTTCGAGAAATTCATAGTATTCAAGGCAGAAATGGAGAAGAATCTAGGAAAATGTATCAAAACACTACGATCAGATCGTGGTGGTGAATATCTCTTAGGAGAGTTTAAGGAATACTTGTCAGAGAATGGGATTACAACCAAGTTGTCTGCACTAGGTATGCCACAGCAGAATGGTGTAGCAGAAAGAAGGAATATGACTCTTATTGAAATGGTAAGATCTATGATGAGTTATTCAGACCTACCTGATTCCTTTTGGGGATATGCTTTAGAAACAGCAGCATATATTCTTAACTTCGTGCCATCAAAGTCAATACCTACTACACTCATAGAATTGTGGACTGGGCGTAAGCCTAATCTACGGCATATTCGGATATGGGGTAGTCCAGCACACGTGCTAAAAGGTATGCGGATAAATTGGAGTCAAGATGTAATATCCCATATTTTAATTTGTTTTAATTGGGTTAGGTGTAGTATAATTTAATTATATTGGTTGAGGTGAAAAAGGATTAAGTGTTAACTTTATACAGGTGAGGGGTGAAATTTCATTTAATGGAGTCTCGTGGTATTTTAATACATCTTATTATATTGTATTCACTCCTCTATACTCGTATGGGTGATCGTTTGGTGATTCGGGTTATTCGGATCAATTTTGGTTGGTGAATAAGAAGTTTTGGCTCTTCGCGATTCATTAATTTTAGCTATCTTTTAGCTGTCGTAATTTCTTTACTGCTCACCCGATTAAGATTCCGTTCGCATTGGTGTCTAGTATCTGTACAATTCAACAACTTTTGTGTTTTGACCGAAGTCTAATACACACTCCTTGTGGGTCAAAAAAGGGCGCAAAGTAGGCCCATTGCAAAATTCTGGTCATTCGGTAGCGCTTCTGTAGAGCGCTGTCTTCGGTAAATTTATGGGAATGATTGGCTCATAATTTTGGAAAAATACCTTCTAGGAAGTTTTAGATTGTTGAATTACCTTTCCGTGGACATAAAGAACACCTCAATCGGAGTTCCGAGTCAAAAGTTATGGCCAAAACAAAAACAGTGCTCCAGAGCCAAAATTGCGCGCGGACCGGTCTGGCCTTTTTCTAGACTGGTCCGGCCTTTAAAAGTCACCAAACTTTCACCCCGTGGACCGGTCTAAGGGTTTTTGCATACCGGTCCGCACGGCTACTGTAGCAACCGACTTAAAATGGATTTAAGCTCGTTTTAAGCTCTTTTTCAACCATTTTTCGAACCAAGCTCTTCCACTAAGCTCTAGAGAGTTCTAGAGAGAGAGATAGGTGTTCTTGAGCGATCTTTATCTATTTTCACTTCCGATCAAAGGATTACACATCGAGAAACATCCGAGAGACCTCCTAGCTGCTATTCGTCATCTCCTTCCTTGGGGATTCTTTGGGAAGGGCTCGAAGCAACAAGTTTCTTTCTTCTTCTCACTCATAAATTGAGGTAGGGGTTGTATGGCTTTCAAAACTAGATAATATGCTTTTATTAGTCACGAATCATTGTTCATGATTATCAATAGCTTGAAAAGCTTGGATATTAAATGTGTTCATGCTATTTTTATGATTTATAAAATTGTGATTGTAAGATTTGATACAAGATATGCCATATACACTTTCTAATAAGTGTTATTTGAACTATATGTGATATCCCTTGGTGATGTACATGTTGTCTACGGATAAAATGGATTGTTAATGAATTTTACACACCAATGGATATGATATGAGAGTTATAGGAGTGGCTATGGCATAAATTGCTTAGTATCCATGAATTAGCATGTTTTGCATATCATGCATGTTATTATTGTGTCAACAAAGCACTTGAAGGATTCTTAGCATACATGGATCATTTTTGTGGCTCGACACATGGGCATATCTTTCTACATATGGGCATATCTTTCATGATGATTTCTATGATGATGAAAACTCGTTATGATCTGATTCTGGATGTGATATGAATCCGGATATGATTATATTGTGGGCCTTCGATTGTGAAGGAATGACGTATTGATTTGTGCCAACCGGGATGGAAATAAGTATGGCCTGGTACCTTTGGGTTGAAAATCCCTAAACCTCCGGAGGGCAACAACGCGTCAGCTGTCTAGAGCCAGCGGTGTGTAGCCCAAAAATCTAGACAACGGTAAGGCACTGATGATTCTGTAATAATGTTTCTAATGGTGGACATGCGGTCCAAATTGGTTATGATCAATTGCTATATTCTAGGGCCGATGGACCAATATATGATTATTGTATGATTTTCTCTCGGGCGGTCAGACCCTTGCTATACTCCGGTTCGGTATGGATGTATTCTGGCTACGTGACTTTAAGGTTGACACAAGGGAGGTAACTTGCATTGGCATACGCATGCATCATGAAATGAATAAATTTTCTTCTGAATTGTGTTTTATATATGATTTCTTACCCCTACTGAGCGTATAGCTCGCCCTACTTTAAAACTATTTCAGGTACTCATTAGTCCCAGGGGGATAAAAAGACGATGGGCTCGAGGACGAAGTAAAAGGCTCTGATACTATGATTCATTTTTGTAATAGACGTGCTAGTCCGGGAAGCCACGGCTAGCCCGGGGATTGTCTATATTTTTGTTGTTTATATGATGCATACCATGTATATCTATGATGTATGTTTACCAGTTATAGTATCATTTTTGCACCCATTACTTGATGTTGTCTAGTTTAGATGTTGCCAATGATCTATATTCTTCTTTTACAGTTATCTTAGTCCTACTAAGATGAGTTCGTAACACTTCAGGCCTTAATTACAGGTGTTAGCCTGTACATTAAGGCGGGGGGGTGTTACAATTTCCAATCTTAGATTGACTAAAATGGGTATATATAATGTAAAATGGACAAAGGAATCCAAATAGTACTATCATACATGTCAAACAACTGTTTCATAATCATACTGATGATGATAATACTGTATACAAACATATAAACAAGTACATAATAGTTTTAAAACCAACTGAGTAATTTCATGATAATATACTACACTCTGGCCTTAATTACGGGTGTTGTCCTGTAGATTAAGGCAGGGGTGTTACACAAGAACGGAAGTGTGTTTCTTTATCGGATATCCTAAAGGAACTAAGGGTGGCCTATTTTATAATCCTCGAGAACGAAAGGTTATTGTTAGCACCAATGCCAAATTCTTAGAAGAGGATTATATCATGAACCACAAGCCCAGAAGTAATGTTGTTCTAGAGGAAATAAAAGGAGAAAAAGTAGGGCACAATTTGTCTGTACCTTCAGTACAAGAGGAAGTACCACAAGAGATATATATTATCCCATTACCTCGTCGTAGTGGGAGAATTGATGATGCTCGTGCACATCCTAAACGAACCACTAACACGCAGGTTCTGAAACCAGCACAGGTTCTTGAACTAATTAGATTCCCGAACCAACACAGCGTGTGGATAGTGAGTTGGGAAGTCCAGTACCTGCACAAGGTACACAAACACAAGTAGTGCTTCGTCGTAGTGGGAAGGTTGTACGTAAACCCGACCGTTTTATGTTCTTGGGAGAGTCTTATGACAAGGTTCCTGATGAACACGAAATGGATCCCTTTAAATACAGTGAAGCACTTCAAGATAGAGATGCAGAAAAATGGCAAACGGCTATGAAATCTGAAATGGAGTCCATGTACTCTAATAACGTCTGGGATCTTGTAGAACCACCCAAAGGGATAAAACCCATCGGATGCAAGTGGGTATATAAGAGAAAGAGAGGAGCAGACGGGAAGGTAGAAACCTTTAAGGCAAGGCTTGTTGCAAAAGGGTTCACTCAAAAAGAAGGAATCGATTATGATGAAACCTTTTCACCGATTGCCATGCTAAAGTCTATTCGGATTCTGTTATCCATTGCAGCTCATTTTGATTACGAGATTTGGCAAATGGATGTCAAGACAACTTTCCTTAATGGAAGTCTTGATGAAAGCATCTATATGATGCAGCTGGATGGATTCATAGCAAAGGGCCAATATCACATGTTGTGCAAGCTTAAGAAGTCTATTTATGGGCTTAAGCAAGCGTCTAGATCTTGGAACATCCGTTTTGATCAGAAAATCAAGTCTTTTGGTTTTGATCAATGTTCGAATGAGTCTTGTGTGTACAAAAGGTGCAACGGAAATGTAGTGGTATTTTTGGTATCGTACGTAGATGATATCTTACTTATTGGGAACAATATAGGGTTATTATCTTCAGTGAGGGTATGGTTATCAAGTCAATTCGATATGAAGGACTTGGGAGAAGCTAGTCACATCCTTGGTATTAAGCTTATGCGAGATCGGAAAAATAGGATGTTAGGCTTGTCACAAGCTACTTATATTGATACAATTCTTTCCAGATTTAGTATGCAGAATTCCAAGAAAGGGTTTTTCCCTTTCAGGCATGGAATCACTCTATCCAGGGATCAATGTCCTAAGACACCTGGTGAGATAAAGAAAATAAAGGCAGTTCTTTATGCCTCGGCAGTAGGAAGCCTCATGTATGCTATGCTGTGTACTAGAACAGACATCTGCTTTGCTGTTGGCATGGTTAGCAGATATCAGTCCAATCTAGGGCAAGAACACTGGACTGCGGTAAAACATATACTCAAGTACCTTAAAAGGACTCGAGATCTTACGTTGGTTTACTAGGCAAATAGTCTAGTGCCCATTGGGTACACAGACTCATATTTTCAGTTAGATAAGGATTCTAGAAAGTCAACTTCGAGATATGTGTTTACTTTAGGAGGTTGGGCCATTTGTTGGAGGAGTATTAAGCAGTCTTGTATTGCTGACTCCACCATGGAAGCTGAATATGTGGTTGCTTCAGAAGCAGCTAAGGAGGCAGTTTGGCTCAGGAACTTTCTTATGGATCTAGATGTGGTACCTTCAGTGCATTCAGCTATTACACTTTATTGTGATAATAGTGGAGCAGTTGTAAATTTGAAGGATCCAAGGACTCATAAGAAAGGAAAACACATAGACCGCAAGTATCATCTAATTAGAGATATTGTGCAGAGAGGCGATGTCATAGTGACTAAGATTGCATCAGGGGACAACCTAGCTGATCCTTTTACAAAGAGCTTACCGGCCAAGTCTCTTGAAAGTTACGTTGAGGGAATGGGGGTGAGGTGAATAGCTGCAGGACTTTGAGTCTAAGTGGGAGATTGTTAGAGTGATATACTAAAAGCCATGATTTTATTATTATTGGTTTTGATATATAGACTCGGTTTTGCTATTTTAATGAGAATCTTTATGGGCAATAGTTGTATTATATTATTTAAATATTGTCCATATGTCTTTTATTCCATATAGTAGATGATGTGCTGTGTAGAGTATAGCTTACACACAGAGGATCATATCATAAGTTCTAGTGGAATATAAAGTTTATTGGTTCACGGTCTTAGATAGAATTGGGCAACTATCGGTAGGATTGTAGCACAAGTTTTAGTAGTTTATCTTGACTACAGGAAACAGTACAGTTTTAACTCGTTGTGCTGGTACACTTTGTGTGTATTGAACAGGACCAATTTGGGTTAATTGTTTTTATACTGACTATATAAAATAATTTAAAATCCCATGGTTATTATGATTACTTATGCTCTTAATATTGAAATAATTAATAGACATATATATGTAGTGCTTCTTGTTTTGACTCATTAAGAGTGAAATTCATTTATGGATCAATAATCTTCGTGCATTGGATGGCGACACTATATGCATGATGAATATTAATTATTGACGGAATCTACGTCCCGGTATAGGGATTGATGATAACCCCTTGAGAAGCTTATAAGTTTTGATCATGTCAAACCTTGCAGGTGGATTATGTTAATCCAACATGTTAAATAAGTTAAGTGGTATGCTCAAGGATTAAGAAGTCATTTAAATATAATTGTCAGTAATTTAATTTTAAATGACGGTTATCAGAAATCTTAACGTGGGGAGAATAATAAGTATTTAATAACAAAGAGCTCGAAATATAATTTTGAGATAAGGACGGGAGTGCAATTATAATTCTTTAGTGGTGTGAATTATAATTTATGAAAGGAATCAATTCTTAATCGAATTAGGATTCCGGTTTTCCATAGTAAGCCCACACACTTATTTCTCCTTAGGGTCCCTATCATAGCCTTATATATATGCCAGCCTTGCCTCTTCTCTCGACACAATATAATTCTCACGAATTTAGGATTTGTACCATAGAGAATAGAGAAGGAGATCTTGGTGATACCGCAGCCCACACTCGGTACAAGATTGCACGGCAAAAGGAATATGATAGAAGATCTTGAGGTTCTATCGAGCCCGTGTTCTCGATTCGTCTCCACCAACCTCTGTTCGTGCTTAGAAGAGATCAAACCAGAGAGATCTCGAAGGAAAAATCTGATTCCTCACTAGGGTTTTACATAAAAAAATTTGTTCGGTCTATAAGAAATATTAAACGATTCTGGAACTAAGTTTCCATCACTTACTACAGGCAAATTCAAGCTCTTTCTACACGCAAAACCCAAGCCCTTTTCACAGACAAAAAAAGCCCCTGTTGAAGGCATATAAAAAACTTAGAAAAAGAAATATTGGAATGAGAAAATCTTCCAACTGATAATACATAGGGGACAAGCCCTACAAAAGAGCTTTGGGCCCAACTTCTTCTCTTCTAAAAAGATTTCAAGATATGCTTTCAAATGTCCTCAGGCCGAAAATCACAAACACAGCACGATAATGACAATTGCGAGCTTTTGAAACAAAAATTCTCAAATCACAAGAGTTTGATTCTCATGAAAACTAGAGAAAGTGAAAAGGAACAAATTGGGTACAAGAAAAAATTAAAAGAGTAAAAAAGAGGACAAATCCTACAGTGCCAAAATAAAAGAATATTAAAAAATAGGAAAGGCAAAAGATGACAGCGAGAGCCACACCAAGGTGACAGCTAGGCATAGGGCTACGTCTTGGGTGAGAAAGGGTGTTGACCATGGAAAAAAGAAAAAATAAACTGGATAAAAAGCATTCAAACAATCAAGGAGGAATAAGGGCATAAAAAAAGAGAAAGCGGTGCTGGCACAAAAATTTTCCTCTCACGAAGTTAGGAAATCATAAGCATAATCGCACCCTTGTGACATAAGAAAAATGCCAAAAAACAAAGCTAGAGATAAAGTCCAAAACTCATGCACAAGGTTTGAGAATAAAGATAACGTAACTCAATACTCCCTTTTTGAACAAACAAGCTAACCAAAAGTCATCGTTTACAAAAACGATCATTCCAAAACTCTTTCTCGCTCTTTTTTCTCTCTATGTCTTCTCAAAGTACTTTCACCCCCAATAGATCATCAACTCTCACCACCTATATCATTTTAACCTTGCATCCTAGCCAGTAGGATGACTCATCCCCAACAGTCCACCAATCATCATCTCCCGAACAGATCCTCAATATTCACAAACATAACCCCTCAAGCTAAGACAACGTCTCTAGTAAACAATTTCCAAATCGTTGATATAATTGTCCTTGACTTTGGGCGTACATCAACTTAATAATGGAGAAATCGTTGACAAAACCATCCCAGCCAATAGGAGTAAACTATTTCAACATTGAATCAAACTTGTTAATAGAACTGTCCCTACCTGTGGGAGTACATAAGCTTAGCAATGGAGTAATCATTGACAAAACCATCCCTAACAGTGGGAGTACAACATCTAGCCAAATAGGAAGAACCATCCTTGCTAGTGGGAGTACAACATCTAGCCAAGTAGGAAGAACCATCCATGCCAGTGGGAATACAACAACTTTATGACACTTTTTCAACTAGCAGAACCATCCCTGCCAGTGGGATTATAATATATTAGGAGTACAACAACCTTACGATACATTGCTCAACTAGTGGAACCGTCTTTGCCAGTGGGAGTATGTGACGCCCCGAATCCCGTTAGGAGATTTTAGGTCTCCGGGAACCGTTTAATCACGGTACTGCACGCGATGGCAGGTTTAATGTACACAATTTGAAACTCATTTATTAGTAAACTATATATAAAGCCTCACCTTTTAGAAAAATTTCGGCATGTGGAGTTCGTAAGTTTAATAATTCCGAACCTGTAAATTTATAAAATGAATTTGACTAAAAATAGAACTCCACATTTATAAAGTTATCAGTTAAATAAATCAAACAATCCATATGTTAAACAAATCCTCCAACTAGGTCCCAAATCATTAATTTAAAAGTCTATACATCACTTTAAGATTAAAATTGAATACATGTCCAGTTAAATAAAAATATACAAAAGCCAAATTGTCGACAAACGACGACTAATGGTCTAAGGTCATCAGAGGTGCCTATACTTCGTATTCGTGCCGCCCTTGAAGAGAATTACTTGCAAAACTGGTTTTGAAAATGGGAGTGAGTCAAACACAAGCTCAGTGGGAACTATAAGGGTTGTATACTAAAGTACACATAGGAAAGCACATGCATCGTGAATTAATGAAAGTTGTAAAAGTCGTATCTTTACGTTTATACAATTTTGACATATGTATTCTACATGTATATATATATATTACTCTGTTTAAAATATAATGAAACTACATTACATGCAATGCACAGAGGATGCCATCCCCAAACCCGGAAATACGATAAATAAATATGAATATCATCAAAGTACCAAAATAATACAGTAACAAAGTATCTTCGAGATAATATAGTCATAGAATAAATGTAGGCACTAATTTAGTAACCACCAATCTCATCTCTCATCTGACATCTAGGATTTTCTCAACTGTGCACAGCGATCGCGATCTAAGCCCCCAAGGATAGGGTATGCAGCCCCTAAGGCTAGGTCCCCCCGTGGACCACCTAGATGTTGTAGGGTATGCCGCTCTCAAAGTGGAGTCCCTCTACGTGGATCAGGGTATGTAGCCACCAAGGCTAGGTCAACCCCATGGACCATTAGTGCCTTATAAAACAAAGAAATTAATAAAAAGTATTTTTATAAAGATTATACTTATTCATAGTATACATACAGGTACACACACACATATACATATACATCTCTTAATTTTTGTTTATGTAATGACTCCGCCTACCAAAGGAGCATCTTGTCTCTCCAAATACACAATAGCTAGATAGACAGAAACTAATATACATGTGCCATTACAGAAACTAATGCCATCACATGATTATATCCATGCAATACTTGAATAACTCAATTAGTGGACTAGTAGTCTACTTGTAGTAATTTCTCGTCTTGATGGAATATCATCAATAAAGTAATTAGTTTATTCAATAGAGTATGTATCTCATGAAAATAATCATCATTACATTGAAAGCAACATCATGGTTTGAACCCACTATTTATCAAGTTCGTAGCCCCATTTAGAAAACATTGCAAGGTTGTCACCGGGATAGTGGGTCTACCAAATTCTTGGTGTTAGTAATCCAATGGCATGGGTATATTATTTACATTATAAGAACAATATATCATATATGTATATGTGCAATTCCTCCTCAAATACTAAACTTGCTCCACACCTCTTTATAGTTATCTACAAATACTAATTAAGTGCACAAGTGTATAATGGGGTTTTTATGGTAAAAGTGAGGAAACATATACTATCATAGAATCCCTCATCAACTCAGTAATATATGAAGGGATAATTATATACATACATATAGGTTATATGGTGCAAGGTCCATAACAAGTCCAATATCAACCCAAGTATACATGTATAACTTATATAGTCCTAAATTCATATCAAGTGTAATATAGTCCAAATCTTGTATAAATACTCTTCTCTAACCCATAACAGTACATATACAACTTGCACCTGAGTAAACGCGCTTACGTGCTATGGGTATTACTTAAGGCTTGGGGTACTCAAGCATACAATGTGATTCGTACATATTAATATGAAATCGCAATAAAAACATGGCTAAATCAAGGAAAGCTAACAACAAACATTTCCCAAAACCCATGTATGTATAAATCAACAAGCTCTTAAGAGAAATCCCCAATTGGCCTTAAAAACATAGATGCAACACACAATATTTAAAATTGAAGTTAGGTACTAGTGTTCCCACTTAAATTAAGATGATACTTTGAGGTTTTGAGCGTAGAATCAAGCCGCAATCTAACACATCACAAAATCCCCAATTTTTGAGTTCTAAAAACCTAACAATTGTGAAAATGAGAGGAAAAAGAAGCTGGAGATGATGTTGATTTTACAGGAAGCAAGGAAGTATGGATAATCATTCCTAAGAATGTAACACCTCGTATTTCTATTTCATTGCTTTGACTTTCATTTGTCCGCTCATTATGCCTCGGGTGGTGAAATCTCGATTCGAGGAGCCTCGTATTTTCTAGTACCTTTTAATAGTTGTATTAGCCTCCTTCCACTCGTGTGAGGGATCATTTAGTGACTTGGGTGGTTCGAATCAATTTCGGCTTGTAAATTTTAAGTTTCAGTCTTACGCAATTTCTTTGTTTCTAGCCAAATTTGGTCTACCGTAACTTCTGTGTTTCATGTCCTATATGGTCGCTGTTTACACCTATGTATAGGTTTTATACCATTCTACAACTTTCGTGTTTTAACTAAAGTCCAATTCGTACTCCTCATTGGTCAAAACATCGTGTAAAGTAGGCCGATTAGTAAATTCTGATCACTCAATAGCGTTTCGGCAGATCGCTGTGTTTGGAGAATTTTTGGGAAATATTTAGCCAGAATTTGGGGAAACTTCCTCTTAGGAAGTTGTAGATCTTCGAGTTAACTTTGCATTGACATAAAGATCGCCCAAATCGGTGTTCCAAGTAAGAAGTTATGACCAAATTACGAACAGTGCTCCGGATCAAAAATGCCTATGTGGGCAGTGGACTCCATGATCGATCATGGGGGAGACCATGATCGATCAAGGTACACCATAAGGTCGATTTTTACCATTTAAACGTCATTTTAAGCCTCCTCCTTCCCCATTTTAGAGCCACGACTTTAGAGAGAGTTATAAAGAGGTGAGAGCTAGTGGGAGAGAGTTATTTAGGAGATTTATGCTCATCTTTCATCACCCACAAAAGATCCAAGCTTCAATCACACAAAACCTCACCCAAAACACTATTTATCATCCCCAACCTTGGTTCCGTCCATTAGAGCTTGAGCATGGAGCTAGGGCTTCGCGATTGGACTTTCACGCTTCATCAACTACGCGATTCCACTACTTTAAGGTGGGAACACTATTATAAAACTTGTTTTACAAATATTTGATTGTTGCATTAGAGTTTTCAAGAGGAATTGGGGATTTTCATATAAACCTTAGGTTGTTTGCATTTCATGGGGTTTGGGTGAGATAAATCTTTGATTAGTGAGGGATATTGATGGGTTCTCACATCTATTACATGATTTGAATCTTAAATACATGTTTTGACATATATATCACATGATTCATTAAGAACCCATCTTATACTCACATGTTTAGCCAAGAAAGTGGGGGTTTTGGGTTTTGTGCACATGCAATGGACGATTAAGGGTTATTAAGGATAGAAATACATAGATATGCCTGTAGTTGTGATTGTAGGGTAACATATATGGGATTTACACTAAAAATCCATTAGGGTGGAGTAATACTGTGAGAATTCGGATCCATAACCCTCCCTCGGAATTCTTTTTCGTTTATTTTCTATTTTAAAGGAAAACTTTGTTTTGTAGAGTCGCCAGTTTGTTTTACAAGAAAACAAACAAAAAAATGTACAAAAGACAATTTGAAAACAAACTATCTTTCATACGTTTAAAACCAGAGATCGATTAAAAACTTACTTTGCTAGGGATCGGGAACTACGTTACGAATTGGGAAGGTATTAGGCACCCAATTCGCCCTTTCGGTCTCTTAATGGATCATGTATTTAATTCCTATTTTAGATATCTTGCAAGCAGTTTGGATTATTTTCAGAATAGTCCTTTTCGAATAAATTTAGTTTAAAATTGTATTTTGAAATTAGACTCAAGCTTTGCGAGCACCTACATATTCATTCGTAGAATGAAATCGGAGTCTCATAGTTCCGTTCTTTTGAAAACTATTTTTGTATTTTGTTTTATTTTGAAAACATGTCAAAACAGGTTTTTAGTTTTCTTATAAAATTTAGAAATGACTTATTTTGAAAGCCGTGGAATTCTTTGCAAGTTATCTAACTTTTTGTATTAAAACTCGTATTTAAATGCAGTATTGAAATTCAAGAGAGTGGTAGAAAAGATATACTTGATGCGCTTGAAAAAGAACGAGGATTGCTTGCTTGCTCCCTTCTCTTCTCTAGAACTTTCTCTCTCTAAGACTTTCTCTCTCTAGAAATTCTCTATCTCTAGAAATTCTCTAAAAAGACTTTCTAATAATCTGGGTAGAGTTTCTCCTTTCTAAAAACTCCATTAAGTGTTGATGCCCCCAAATGAAAGCCCAAGGGTCCTATTTATAAATTTTTTTTTGCCAAAAGTACTCCAAAAGAGGCTAGTCGCAAAGGGTAGCCGCAGGGGGTGCGGCTGGGACCTGCGATTTGGGAGCCCAGCCGTACGGCTGGCGGGTAGTAAGCGAAGTAGCAAAATTGGTCATATTAGACTCCCGGCGGATCTAAATTGAGAGTCTTTCCTAATAGTCTTCTATATGCATGATGACTCAAGACCTAATGTGAAATGCTTGTTTTATAAAGAACCAGTGTTCACACGAGAGCCGTGGATTGGGGTATTCACAGACCATCTCGTCCCGGGATTCTTGCCTGCAGGAATTCTTGGACGATAAGAAGACAATGATTCACAACTCTCTCATGAATCTCAACTTATTGACACTTGAATCAAAATATACCCTGCTGGCATGTGAATTTCGTTGTGTTTTAGGTGATGCAATCCACGACCACCCCATTCCTCTCGACTAGGCTGCACGATACATCGACCTTTTCTTCCGTCTACCCTCAATGGCGCATTTCTACCCTTGGCGTAATAGACTTTTAATTATTCATGTAGGGAGTTTTTGACATTTTACCGAATCTAGATATTTACTGCGAGAAAGTGTTTCAAAGAAGGTTTCACATCTTCTGGGGAGAAGTGAAAAAATGGTTATTGTCTCTTGGAAATTCCCTTCGTGCGGATTTGCGCTAAAATGTGAAAAAAGATTTTGTTCATGGGAATGAGTGGAAAAAGTAATTCCCATCGTATGGAATGTGCGGTAAAGGTTATTTCCCTTCGTGGGGAAAGGGGATCGAAAAAAATTTCCATTGTGGGGAATGCGAAGAATTCCTTCTTTGAGGAATTTGAAAAATTCCCTTCATGGGGAACACGTGAAAAATATTATTTCCCTTCGTGGGGAAAGGGGATCGGAGAAAATTCCCATCGTGGAGAATGCGAAGAATTCCTATCTCGAGGAATTCAAAAAATTCCCTTCGTGGGGAACATGTGGAAAGTGTTATTTCCCTTCATGGGGAAAGGGGATCGGAGAAAATTCCCATCGTGGGGAATGCGAAGAATTCCTATCTTTGAGGAATCCGAAAAAAAATGCCTTCGTGGGGAACACGTTGAAAGTGTTATTTCCCTTCGTGGAGAAAGTGATTTCGAAGAAATTCCCATCGTGGGGAATGCGAACAATTCCTATCTTTGAGGAATCCGAAAAAAATTCCTTTGTGGGGAACACGTGGAATCGTTATTTCCCTTCGTGGGGAAAGTGATTTCGGAGAAATTTTCATCGTGGGGAATGCAAAGAATTCTTATCTTTGAGGAATCCGAAAAAAAATTCCTTCGTGGGGAACACATGGAAAGTGTTATTTCCCTTCGTGGGGAAAGTGATTTCGGAGAAAATTCCCATCGTGGGGAATGCGAAGAATTCCTATCTTTGAGGAATCCGAAAAATTCCCACTGAGATTGTCTCGTTGTCTCAGCTTTATTATTTGAACACTGCTATGTTGATTTTCAAAATTGATATACTAGAGAGAATTGCTTGCAATTTCTCCCTCAGTTTTGACTTTTGATGTTACCGGGAATCAGACTTTTGAATCAATTTTTCCTAGAAGCTTTCGGACCGTTCTGCATGGATTTTTGAGATTTGGCATCTCTCTACCTTCAGTTTTCCTCTCTTTGGTCATGGGGATAGAATTTCGTTTGGAATTCTCAATCCTGCTTGAGCTACCCTCTGTTTTTTTCCACAGGGAAAATGCTGGTCTTGTATCGTATTCTGTTTTTCGATACCCTTATTGCTCCCTCTTTTGATTATCCGGCCTTTTATTTTGGCTTTCAGATTTTGATTTTTCTTTTATCGCTTTTTCCAAAACAGGAGCCTTACTCACCTAAGATATAGCCCTCCGTCTTTTTGGCACAATTGTCACTCTTAGTGTGGCTCTTTCTGTCGATTTTTTCTTTCTGTTTTTCACTCTTTCCTCACTCGAACCAACTGGATTTTCCCCTTTTCTACTCTTTCAATTTATTCTTGTACCCGATTCCTCTTTTAGATCTCCCCTATTTATCAATCAAATTTGAACCTTTCGAAAAATTGATCCATTCCTTTGAATTTCGACTCCTCCACAGACTTCAGATTGTTAGACTTTTGGTTTTGGTCAACCATCTCGTGCGTGTGTGTGAGTCTTGGTCCTTTTGTTTTAGAAAAAAATGATTCATTCTCTGTCATTCCTTATCCCCAATTATTTTTTTTCTTTTTTTCTTTTTTGGGGCAAATTTGGTCAAAATTTAGGGTGCAGCCGCAGCGTATATACCCCCTAGCCATACGGTTGGCAGCCAACCGCACGGTTGGGGGCTAGCCATATGGCTGGCTCCAAAATCCTATAAATAGTGGCATGTTTTGATCCTTTCTCTTCACTTCCACTTGCAGTTTCTCTTTCTAGCATATATTTTTTGATTTTCAAAAAAACATTTAGCGAGTGTTCTTTAGTAGCGTTAGGGATGGCATTTGCGAGGCTTTTATCGATTTTCATAATTATGATGATGAGGGGTCCACCGGAGGGCGGGGAGGCACCGGAGCGTCTTTTGGGCGATGAGGTGGAGGCTATTATTACGACCATGGATGGGTGTCTGATCTATGTACCTCATCACGACGATCGGGATGGTGTGGCATGGGAAGGGCCACTGGGGGCAAATGGGTCTTTGTAGTGAGCGATGTATCGTGATGTGCCGTTGATCTCGCCAGGAGAGGGACGGGAGTGGCTGCTGATGGAGCTCGCGACACACGAGATCCGTCCCGGACTCGGGTATGCTTTGATTTTCAGTATTTGTATTTATTTAAGTGAAATTTTTAGCAAAAATGTAATGACATGATATGCATGAAATGTGATAGATTTAATAATTACTTGCCATATTAGATATACATAACGTAGTGTATTTTTTGAAATAAATATTATCTGAAAAAATGAACCATATAACTGATTTGAAATTATTAATATAATAGAGGATTGGTCTTTGTCGTTGTATCACACGTTCGGTGCCCGAGCTACGAGACCAGCTACCCCAATTGGTGAAGGCGTATCTGAGTGCGACCCCGTTTGGACGGTTTATAGAGGTGTTGCCAGGCGAGGAGTTTCAGCGATCGGTGAGCTTGCCGACATTGTTGGGGGAGAGGTGGTGGGACACGACACACACATTCCATTGGGGTTGAGGAGAGATGACGTTGACCCTTGAGGATGTTTTTGTGTTGACGAGGTTGCCTTTTGGAGAAGAGGCGGTGGCACCCAACTCGCGGGTGCGGGTGACATTAGATGGTATGGGAACGACTTTGGGATGGAGATCGAGTCGGATAGTGGCGATGGGATTCCTCACACGACGATGGTTCATCATATTGAGTCGGAGAGCGAGAGGTTTGGGGATGGGTCGATGACACATCAGGAGGTTCAACAATTGTCGCGGTGTTTTCTGTTGTTGTGGTTGTGGCACAATTTCTTCTATGCACGTGGTGGAGACAACTTACGGCTATGGTGGTTGCCGTATTTGAGGTATTTCGATCAGTTACACACTATTGCATGGGGGTGGATATGTGTTGGTAGTATTGTACGAGTCAATGGACTTGATCTGTCGGCATATGGATCTCAACCATCATGGGTTGGTTACGCTTTGAGAGGTGAAATTTTAGTATTATATCTATCTTTCCAATGCGATATGATAAAAATGTGTGTTTTAATAAAGAATATGTTTATATGACAGATGTGGTTTATAGCTCATACCCATCAGGGTATTGGTCAGATTAACTTACACCCGACTTTCGCGAATGAGTTCCTGCTTTTCAGACGGTATTATAACGGGAATATAGTTGGAGTGTACCGGTATTTGACACAGGATGTGAGTGCGGGCGACGTCTCTGGTCTACAGCTAGATCAGGTAAAAATTGTGTTAATGAATTTTAAATAAGTTTTGTAGAAAAATATTTAATTATGGCGTATATTGATGTGGTAGGTTCAGTGGAGCCCGTGGCCTGCGTATGTGACACAGTAGTGGTGGTATGCTGACGCCATAGTGGCTGCGCATTCGAGGCGGTTATTTGTACATGAGTATGGGGTGGTCTTCTACCTGGGTGAGGGTTCAGTGAGACAGCATATTGTGAACACCCCAATCCACGACTCTCGTGCGAATACTGGTTTTGTTATAAATCAAGCATCCTGCATTTAATCATGAGTCATCATGCATGTAGAAGACTGATAGGAAAGACTCTGATTTCGGACACATTGGGAGTCTAAGATAACCCTTGTTGCCTCTTCGCTTACTAGGAAAGACTCTGATTTCGAACACCCCAATCCACACCCCCCTGTCGCACGCCTAACCGTACGGCTACCTGCCAATCGTACGGTTGGCACCCTCTAACCACACCCCCTAGCCGCACGCCCAACCGTACTGCTGGCACACCCCTGTCGCACGCCCTAGCCGCACCCAATGCGGCTACCCCTGCGGTTGGCCTCTTTTGGAGCATTTTTGGCAGAATTTTTTGCTATAAATAGGACTCTTGGGATCCTATTTTGGGATCATCAACATTCAATAGTATTTTTAGTAAGTAGGAACTCTGTCAAAGTCTTTAGGGAGTCAGTTTTAGAGAAATTCAGAAAGAAAGTTAGTGAGAGAAAAGGCTAGCGAGAGGAAGTTAGTGAGAGAAAGCTTTAGAGAGAGAAAGTTCTAGAGAGAGAAAGGGGCAAAGAAAGAAGTCAAGGCAAGGTTCTCCTATCTTCTTCAAGCGCATCAGGTATAACTTTTTACCACTCCTCTAAATTTTGGTATTACATTTCTATATCAGTTTTAATACAGAAAATTAGATAACTTGCAAAGAAGTTCACTGTTTTCTAAACTAGTCCTTTCTAAATTTTACAAGAAATCTAAAATCCGTTTTGACAAGTTTTCAAAACAAAACAAAAATACAAAAATAGTTTCCAAAGAAAGGAACTACGAGACTCTGATTTCATTTTACGAATGAATACGTAGGCGCTTGCAAAGCTCGAGTCTGATTTCAAAATACTGTTTTAAACTGAATATATCCGGAAAGGACTATTCTTAAAACAATTCAAACTACTTGCAAGATATCTAAAACAGGAATTAGATGCATGATCCATTAAGAGACCGAAAGGGCGAATTGGGTGCCTAACACCTTCCCAATTCGTAACGTAGTTCCCGAACCCTAGCAAAGTAAATTTTCAAAATAAATCTCTGGTTTCAAACGTATGAAAGACAATTTGTTTTCGAATTGTCCTTCATACGATCTTTTGTTTGTTTTCTTGTAAAACAAACTGGCGACTCTACAAAACCCATTTTCAAATAAAACCGAGAACGAGGATGCCTCTCACGGGTCGCGCGGGGGTCCAGATTCTCACACATATCCCCTGGTTAGAATTTAGGGTCTCGACGTGGCCTCCAGCGGCGATGAGGCGGTCGGGTTTGCTGTCTTTGGATGAGCGAACATTGCTTTTGGCGGGTGTCCTAATCGATGGTTTGTTAATGGAGGGGGAGTATAGGACGTTTGCGCACCGTTACTTGATGAGGGAGATGAGGGGGTGCATGGGCAGGTGATCTACGTGAGATATGCTACCATCGGAGGAGATCCGATGTTCATTCGTGGGCAGCTTTATATTACTCAATGGGTCCCATATCAGCCCGTTCCCGTGCCCAACAGAAGAGCGAAGGGAATTGCAGATTCGGACAATGAGGATACTCATGGTAAGCAGGATGCAGGCCCACAGCAGGTGGAGGAGAATGATGATGATGGGTTAGAGGAGGTGCCTTTAGGGAGAGGGAATGGCGGGACGCTGCCGTCTGTGCCAAGTGGGGGAGTAGGGGAGGAGTCGACGGTTGTGGTATCTCCTGGACGAGGTAGGGGGACTAGGGGGTAGGAGTCTAGTTGGGGGTCAGAGTCCGGTATCTAAACCACCCGTTGCGCCGGTTATGTCGGGGAGGACACCCTAGTTGTCGTCAGAGGCGATAAGGCAAATGCTGGAGTCGGCTCAAACACCAAAGGGACGCGGGTCGGTGTCGGGTTCATCACCCATGTTTGGGCCCGGAGATATGGATTGGGCCCAGCATGTATGCTTCTCGCCGTTGTTGCGTACGCCTGTTGGGTCTCTAGGTGCCGAGTCAGTAGGGCTAAGGCCATACTCGTTATCTACTCCATCGTCAGGCGCTGGTCGTGGTATCATTTTCAGAGAAATGGAGAGTTTACGTCTCGATGGGGGGTGAATGCGGGTATAGGTTAGGCTCCGGCGGGTGAGGGAGGTGACAAGGGGAAGGGGAAAGAGGTGGCCCTAGAGTCAGAGAGGATGAAGGAGACTGATGAGGATATCCCCCCGATAGGGGGAGGAGTTGGTGGAGCTGAGGCGGGTCCGTCGCAGGCTGGCAGGGCGTTGACGTCCTATTCGATCCCTTAGTATCCACGAGATATTCCGTACATAGATTTCGGCCGGCTGAAGCAGTACCGGATTCTCGACATTCCCGTGGATGATGAACAGATAGGAGCACTCTATAAGTGTAAAAAGTTTGGTATATATGCGATATTTATACATAGTAATAGATTACATGACTTGGTTTTGACAGATGGGCTTATTCCGACTTCGAGAGGTGGCCGAGTTGCTGAGGAGATATTTCAACGCGTATGGGTTGCTGACTTTCGCGGCTCCCTTCTCAACGGAGTACATGGGGAGGTACAGTCGGCGTTTGACGGGTGACGTGATTGCTACTTACCACCCCTCGACTCGCAGTCTCGATCAGTGGTACCGTCACAGTTTGTGCATGGCGGGTAGTAGTCAGGTCGGACGTTTAGGCTCGCTCCTCCACCTCAAGGTCGAGGTCACACAACTTTATAGAGTCCAACATAGGGCGTTGGTGAGATGGAAGCCAAGCGCCCGCGTACGACGGATCCTCCCCCTTCCCCGCAGTGTTAGTGATGATGGTTTCTGATGATTTATGATGTTTTTAGTGTTGGTTTTAGGTTTTTGATAAAAACTTCTTAAATTAGTTATTAATTTAGATGTATTTATTTTGTTTTTATGAACAAGTTGGTTATAAAATAGTGGGACTGGGTTTTAATTATTTAATTAAATGAAGTATTTATTTTTTTTAAGAAAAATATGTTTGTGTGTGATGTCATATCTTTTGAAATGAAAATGTAACATAATTGTTGTGAATTTATTTTGCAAAAATGGTTAAGTACATATGTTGGCATGTAATTATCAAACCTATATGCATGCAATGATGGATCGTTCTTTCTGAATAAAGTTTGGCAATATTCGTATCATGATGTATTGTGAAGAAAAAATGAAATTTTTTTACAACGGGGAGGTCCAACCGCAGGCCCCACCAGCAGGGGGTAGCCGTACAGTTGGGAGCCAACCGCACGGTTACCAGCCAGCCGTACGGTTTGCCTGTACCTTTTCCTATAAATAGGGCACGAATTTGTCCTTTTTTTCTCATTGTGTTCAATACCAATTCTATCTTTCTAGCCTAAAATACTTCTTATTTCTTTGTCATCATGTTTACCTTTCGTACCAGTGCTGCTTTTGCCCTTTTGTCCAATTTTGTGTCTTTAGTTGAGGCTGACTGTGGCCTCAATTGGGGTGACCTGAGCCATCTTCATCGATGGTGTTCTCATGATATCAACTGGTCTTTCTTCCTAGGCCTTGTTCAGTTATGGGATCCAGAGGATCACTGTTTTCGCATCGGATTGGATTAGCTATGCCCGACGATTGAGGAGTTCACATTACTGATGCGACATGATATTTCTTGGCCATTAGCGTCCCTGAAAGATGTTAGGAGCCTGCAAGTTATGCTGGCTGAATTGCTGGGTTTGAGGGAGAGTGACTGTCATTCGATGATAGTAGACGGGCGGCTTCATTTGCGTCGTATGGTAGACTTCTTCATTCATCATGGTGATGATCTGGCATATTATTCAGGTCAGACTTCTGCTTGTCTTATTTGTGCTTTTTCTCAGATGGTTTTAGTTACTGGAGATGCGATCCTTGTAGACCCTCTGATCATCCGGGTTATATATGAGGCTAGGCGAGGTCATTTAGTGACTCATATTCTGCTGGCGGAGACGCTAAATGGCTTAGATGCCCTAGTTCAGTGTCAGGTGGAGTACTTTCGAGGCAATCCTTATCTGTTATATATGTGGGTGACTGAGAGATTTCGATTTTTGAAGCCCCGTCTTCTTTGGGATTCTTGAGACTTCTTTCTGCGTCCTGATTATGCTTTGATTCATCGACTGTCATCATTTGACTGGGCCGTCCACTTTTCAGAGTCTGCCTCTTCGATTCCTTGGGAGATTCCCTGGTGGCGTATGAGGACGATGATCATGAGTATGGGCGGGCAGAACTATGTGCGGATTTGCGGTTTGAGAGAAACATCTTTCTATATACCTGGACAGTTGACGAGACAGTTTGGTGTTCCCTTGAGTGCGCCCCTTCCATTGAGGGACTTCTCTTCAGTGGCTCTCCCTATTACCCCGAGGTTGGAGATGACTTTACGAGGTTTATGGTCCACCCACTACACCCGACGGTTTCATGGTGTAGAGGTTGGTATCACCCAGGTCACTCGATCTGATGTTGTGTTGGACATTTGGTGTCGTGTTCGTCAGACGGTTTTGGCGTCATACCATGCTCTAGAGCGAGAGAGGATTTTGTATACTACGACCGATTGATAGCTTTGATGGTTGATGGTTAGTTAGGATTTTTGTGTTAGCTTCATATTGAAAGCAGTTGTGGGATAAGTGGTAGGTATGTTTGATGTTTGTAGAAAGATTTGTAAGGAGTAGGTAAAAATGATGTAATGAAATATTTGATTTTATGAAGAAAATCTCTTTCTTTTCCTTGTGCTTCTTAGTTGACAAATGAAGTTTATTTTTGAATAATAGACCGGGCCAAAATACCTTATTCAGGTTGCCTAAGTTTCCCCAAATAGTACATTATTGATCATTTTCCTTTTTCTTTTTCTTATGGGCCTCAGGTCTTCGTAGTTCATGATTACAACTCACTGATAATACTTCTTCAAATGATCTAAATTAACTGGCAAATTCAACTCTTGCCCATTGACATCAGTTAAATGTGCGGCGCCCCCAGATAGTATCTTCGTAATGATATAAGGTCCTGTCCACTCGGATCTCGAGCTGGTTCTCGAATTTCTTTCAACACTAGATCTCCTACAATAATACCTCTGTTTCGAATCTTTTTGTTGAATGCCTTGGCAATGCGTTTCTGATACCCCTGATGTTAGTATGAGGCTTTCAACCATTTTTTATCAATGATGGCCAATTCCTCGTATCTTGCCATTATCCAATCTGTTTCATGAACCTGATTTTCCAAGATAACCCGTAATGAAGGTATTTCCATTTCGACTGGTAAAACTACCTCCATGCCATAAGTGAGAGAAAACGGAGTTGATCCCGTGGAAACTCTTTCAGTAGTATGATACCCCCATAGTGCATATGGGAGCTTTTCGGGCCAATCTCTACCATTCTTTACCGTTTTACTGATGATGCGTTTCAAGTTCTTGTTGGCTGCTTCAACGGCCCCATTAGTTTGTGGGCGATATGTAGAGGATTTATGCCGTTTGATTCCATATTCTTTCATGAGTTCATTAGCTTCACCTTCGAAATGTGAGCCATTATCGGACATGATTTCATGTGGGAACCCATACCGGCATATGATGTTTTGTCGAATAAAATGAGCAACTTTCTTGGCATTTAATTCCTTATAAAATTCGGTGTCGACCCATTTTGTGAAGTAATCAATGGCAACTAGTATGTATTCGTATCCGTTGCTACCTTTCGGTGAGATTTTGCCGATTATGTCGATACCCCATATTGAGAACGGCCATGGAGACGTCATGGGATATAGTTCTTTTGGCGGCAACTTTTGAGCTTTGGCATGTATCTAGCTCTGATGACAGCCTTTGACATACTCGAAACAATCCTTTTGCATTGTTAGCCAATAATACCCTTGACAGATGATTTTTCTTGCCATCGTATGACCACTCATATGTGGGCCACATTCTCCACTATGAAATTGCTCCATCATTACCCGGGATTCTTCCTCATTGAGGCATTGAAGATGTATACCATCATTATTTCTTCGATACAACTTTTCGGCACATATAATGAATCGAGATGCGAGTCGCCGAAGTGTAACTCGAGTGGCTTTGTCTGCATTTATTGGGTACTCATTATTCTTGAGCAACTGCCATACATTGTAGTACCATGCATTTGATTCAACCGAGTTTCCATTTTCCACATCAAGTGATAAACAGTATACCGGCTTGGATCATTTCTGTATCTGGATCTGAATTTTTTCTTTTTCCCCCGGTACTTCAATCATGGAGGCCAGAGTAGCCAATGCGTCAGCAAAATTATTCTGTGTTCTTGGAATGTAGAAATATTCGACAAAATAAAACTTTTTAAAGGTCTCTTCAAGTTGACCTAAAAATGGCATGAGCTTTTCCTCTTTAATTTTCCACTTCTTCAGAATCTGATGAATAATAGGTGCTGAATCGACGAATACTTGAATTTTTCGTACCCCTTTCTACAGAGCGATTTCTAATCCCATGATACAGGCCTCGTATTCGGCGATGTTGTTGGTGCAGGGAAACTCTAAGCCAAAAAACATAGGAGCATGAGTCTGATATAGCAATATCAACAGAATTCCAATACCGTTCCCATTCTGGTTACAAGCACCATCGAAGTACATTTTCCACTCATTATCTTCTGTGATTTCCATAATACCCTTATCGGGAAATTCAAATTCATCCGTCTCATCATCAATAATGGGGTTCCCGGCTAGATGATCTGCGATGACTTGGCCTTTGACCGCCTTTTGGGTAACGTAGGAGATGTCGAATTCAAATAGCAAAAATCCACTTAGCCATTCTATTAGTCAGAACTGGTTTATCGAATAGGTATCGCAAAGGATCCATGCGAGATATTAAGATCACAAAAAATACTAACATGTGATGCCGTAGCTTTTGGGTGGCCTAGACCAAGGCGGCACATGATTTCTCTAATGCTATATAATTTTTTTCTCTAGGGGAAAGCTTTTTGCTTAGATAGTATATTGCTCTTTCAGTCATGGTTTTCAACAGATGTTGCGCTAACATTGCCCCCACTGACGAATTGTTGACCGACATGTACAGAATCAGCGGAATACCCGTTTGGGGTGGCGCTAAGACAGGTAGATTAGATAGATATCGTTTGATCTTATCAAATGCTTTTTGGCATTATTCATTCCACTACCCATCAGAGCTTTTTTGGAGGAGTTTGAAGATTGGTTCACATGTTTGGGTTAATTGCGAAATGAACCTGCTAATGAACTGTAGTCTTCTGAGAAAACTCCGAATTTCTTTCTCGATCTTTGGAACGGGCATTTCCTGTATCGCCTTTATTTTTGCTAGATCAACTTCTATCCCTTTCTTGCTGACTATATATCCCAGCATCTTTCCTTTAGTATCCCCGAATACGCATTTTTGAGGATTCAACCGCATTTGAAATAGAACAAGTCTTTCGAAAAAGATCCGGAGAGTTGCGATATGGCTTTCTCGGTCTAGGGACTTGATAATCATGTCGTCCACATATACCTTAACCTTTTTGTGAATCATGTAGTGGAATAGTGTGGTTGCGGCTCGTTAGTATGTAGCCCCAGCATTCTTTAACCTAAATGGCATGACAGTGTAGCAATAAGTACCCCATGGCTTGATGAAAGTTGTCTTTTCCTGGTAATCGGGATGCATTTTGATTTGATTATACCCGGAGAACCCATCTACAAATGACTTCAAGGCATGATTCGCAGTATTGTCGACAATGAGGTCGATATTTGGTAGTGGAAAATCATCTTTTGGGCATGCAGCATTTAAATTCCGATAATCAACACAAACTCGTACTTTGCCATTGGCTTTTGGTACAGGCACGATATTTGCCAACCAGGTAGGGTATTCAACAACCCTAATGAATCCGATGTCTAATTGCTTTGTTACTTCCTTTTTTACTTTGAGAGACCATTCAAGTATTTATTTTCTTAACTTTTGTTTAACTCGTTTACATTCAGGCTTCGTGTGGACCTCATGCATTACAATAGTGATGTCCAAACCCGGCATATCGACGTATGACCAAGCGAAAACATTGATGAATTCTTTCAACAAATTTTCTAAATCCATCTTTTCATCATTATTTAATTCGGCCCCGATTTTTAGTTCCTTTTTATCATCATCTGTTCCCAAATTTATTGTGATAGTGTCCCCTTCAATGGGCTATATTCTTTGTTCATCTTTAAAATTTTCATTCATCACTTCCACATCACACGAATCAAAGTAAGAGAAATTATCGACAATTTTATTGATAGAAATGTCATTATGCATAGACAACAAATGTTCTAATTCTTGTACATCTCTATCAATATTTTGTGCTTGCTGCTTGGATAACTTCTTCTCAATGGGGTGGATGAGATGAACCGGGTCATCGAGATAAATGTTTTCGAGTGCCATTACCTCGAACATGTTTCCAAACATCTCCTCTTCTTCAAGGGTTTCAACAGGCGGTGGGGTGATCTTCAATTCGGATGAGAAGGTGTGAGTAAAACCTTCATCTATTTACAAATCTTCTTCGAAGAAAATTTTTAAACTCGGTTGTCTTCTTCCTTGCTGATTGACCCACGGCTCCTGGAATCCACAATAAGGGAAGTCTTCACCCTCTTTCACAAACCATCCATTCAGCGAGCTATCGACATGTATATCTTTTTTGATGTGGTTATCATTTCTGGTGCATCCCAACCCAGCAAAAGGACTTAGTTGTTGATATGGCTCGATCATTTGTGCAATTCCAGCTTCGTACCTTCCTAAGCCAATTCCCGGAAAAAACTTCATTTTTTGCATCATTTGCACTACTCGTGAATTTATGGTGGACATGTCATCAATTGGCAAATATTCCACTGTTTGAGTTGTAAGGGCTTGAACTTTTGGTTCATATGAAAATCCCCCGAGTTGGACGTCTTGGCTACCAATTTCCAATCCAGGCGAGTCTTTGGGCACTATTGTTCTTTCGGGATCTCCCTTAATAATAATGACATCCCCATTGAAAGGTATATTTGTTAGAGTGATATACTAAAAGCCATAATTTTCTTGTTGGTTTGGATATGTTATAAACTTGGTTTTGCTATTTTAATGAGAATCTATATGGGCAATGGTTGCATTATATTATTTATTTAAATATTGTGCATGTGTGTCTTTTATTCCATATAGTAGATGATTTGGTGTGTAGAGTATAGCTTACACACAGAAGATCATATCATTGGTTCTTGTGGAATATAAGTTTAATGGTTCACAATCTTAGATGGAATTGGACACCCATCGGTAGGATTGTAGCACAAGTTTTAGTAGTTTATCTTGACTACAGAAAACGGTATAGTTTTAACTCGTTGTGCTAGTACACTTTGTGTGTATTGAATAGGACCAGTTTGGGTTAATTGTTTTTATACTGACTATATAAAACAAATTTAAAATCCCATGGTTATTATGATTACTTATGCTCTTAATCTTGAAATAATTAATAGGCATATATATGTAGTGTTTGTTGTTTTGACTCATTATGAGTGAGATTCATTTATGGATCAATAATCTTCGTGAATTGGATGACGACACTATATGTATGATTAATATTAATTATTGACGGAATCCACATCCCGGTATAGGGATTGATGATAACCCCTTGAGAAGCTTATAAGTTTTGATCATGTCAAACCCTGCAGGTGGATTATGTTAATCCGACATGTCAAATAAGTTAAGTGGTAGGCTCAAGGATTAAGAAGTCATTTAAATATAATTGTCAGTAATTTAATTTAAATGACGGTTGTCTGTAATCTTAACGTGGGGAGAATAATAAGTATTTAATAATAAGGAGCTCGAAATATAATTTTGAGATAAGGATGGGAGTGCAATTATAATTCTTTAGTGGTGTGAATTATAATTTATGGAAGGAACTAATTCAGAGTGGAATTAGGATTCCAACTTTCCATAGGAAGCCCAAACACTTATTTCTCCTTAAGGTCCCTATCGTAGCCTTATATATACGCCGACCTAGTCTCTTCTCATAACAACAATAATTCTCATGAGTTAGGATTTGTTCTATGGAGAGAGGAGAAAATCTTGGTGATACCGTAGCCCACACTCGGTGCAAGATTTGATGGCGGAAGGAATACGATAGAAGATCTTTAGGTTTTTCGGCACAGCAGTCGTAAATCAATCGTAACTTTTGATTCCACCGTTGGATCGGGCTGATTTTTGGATATGTGGTTCGGAACGAAAAGTTAAAATCATAGCGCAGAAAATCAGGACGATCAGAAGTCGTTTCGTTGGCGAAAAAAATTAATTTTCGCAGCCCAGCGAGAATAAAAAAAAAATTCTGACCAAATCGCAATCTGATGCTTTCAAACCCTAGTCTCCTCATATGGATCCTCTACATGATCCACAAAGGTGAAATCCCTTTATTCTTATAGGGTTTTAGCATAAGTTTTTTTTTGTTCAATCTATACGCAATATCAAACGATCCTGTATTTATGTCTCCATCAATTTTTATCTTTTGATGAAGAGAAGAAGGGAGTGCACCAACTTCATGCAACCAAACCCGTCCCAATAACAAATTGAAACTCGATGGAATATCGATGACTTAAAACTCGGTCGCAAATGTAGCCGGTCCCATTTTCATATCCAGCATGACATAACCCAATACTTCTCGCTTTGTATTGTCATATGCTCGAACTGTGACCAGTGATTCTTCTAGTGTGGTCAAGTCAATACCCAAACGGACAATAGTTTTCAACGGGCATACATTAATCATAGAACATTATCCACGAGAACATATGGTATGGACATCCCTCGGGCTACGACAATGATATATAAGGCCTAATTATGATCTCGCCCAAGAGGTGACAAGTCTTCATCCGAGAACCCAAGCATCTAGTTTTGTACCCCCATTGATGCAATCATGGCTGTCAACTCATTTGGGGTGGAGTCGACGGGGACCATTGACTCATCTAACATTTTCATTAATGCCACTCTGTGAAGCTTGGATGCTACCAAAAGTCCCCATATCGAGATATGTGCTTGTGTCTTTTTCAACTGTTCCACGACATGTCCTTCTTCTGGGTCATTCGTTGGCTCTTTGGCTGAACTGGTGGCTGTAGGTTGTTTGGGAGCAGGCGGTTAATAGGTCCTTCCTTATCAAGTCAGTTGTTGAACCCAGGTGGTCACCAGGTCGGATAGTTCTTTAGAGGACTCAAGAGGGATTGTAGGTGTCTCTTTTTCAGCTTGAGCGACTTTGTTCCAATCAAAAGCAATCATGTTTATTTGGGGTGAGTGGTTTCTTTCGTACGAACTTTTCCCCATTGTTTTTCCACGATTATACCCAAGGCCTTGTCTTTTTGGATTGTCGGTAATCGTGGGAAATGAGTGATCCCCTAATTATGTCTTATAAGTCCCAATCGAGGTATAAATTTCATCTGTTTCATCCATCCCATGACCTTTGGATTCATGACTGATTGCGAGGGACGAATCTCTTCAATGCATAACCCCAGTATTGCCTCGTCCTCAGTTTCTTCACTAGCTTTATGTTTGATATCATTATCATAAGAAGGCCCTCTATGGCCTAATTTCAATATTTCAACATTTCTATCATCTGTGACAGGTTGAATCAAGAAAACAGGATCCGGCAATTCCAAATTTTCTTTAATGGCATTGACATGGTGATCGGGCAAAGGATTCCGTGCAACATTTGGTGCGGATGGATCAAGAATTCCTTTTCTATCAATTAGGTTTTGGATAGCATGGCGCAAGGCCATACAACTATCGGTATTGTGCCTAAAGCCTTGATGATATTCACACCGCTCGTTCATGTTCCAATGTGACGGTATTGGCTGTGGGATTGGCCTCGGATTCATAGGATACATTATCCCTGCTTCTTTCAACTGTTCAAACACTTTCCCCAGCGAGCTCGGTAATCGCGAAAAGTATCTGTCCCTGGACCTGTTTTGGTCAAATGTTCTTGGGTTACTGTTCGTGTTGTTGTGATATCCCGGCGCGGAATAATTCCCAGTGCTTCTTTGGGAACCCTGATTAAAAGAATTATTAGAATAACCCCCTCCGTATGGTCTGTAAATGGAGACTTGATTGACGGCCGACGTTGAAGTCTTCTTGTATTGAGATGAAGACTTCTTGGTTTCGGCTTGCTTTGCTAATTCTTTCTCAATCTAATTGCCAACGTGGAGTAGGGCTTTAAACATTCCAAAGAATTGATCTCCCATTTGAGTTCGAATTTCGGGCTTTAAATTCTTAACAATCATACCAAACTGTTCTTCCTCGTCGAGATATTCAACCTTTTGGGCGGCAAGTTCCCTCCATCTCGTGATGAACTCACTGATACTTTCCCCTTCCTTCTGCTTAGCCATTTGCAAATGTTTCCTCATGATTTTAAGTTCTTCATTTATTTTGTACTGAGCGATGAACTCTTGGACAATGGTAGACCAAGATCGGACAAGATGTTTCTCAAGACTCAAAAACCAACTCTAGGCTAGTCCGGCGAGAGTAAGATGAAAGGAGTTAGCCAACTCTGCTTCCCCGATGTCATAGATCCTCATCGACCTAACATATGATTTCAGGTGGAGTTTCGGTAGCATAGTTCCTGTGAATTTCGGGATAGATGGCATCTTGAAGCCAATCGGATAACGAGCCTTAGGGTACAAATTATAAGTCTGGATTTGAGTTAGATCATTCGAACTTTCAGCCATCTTCTGAGTGAGTGCTTTCAATTGATCTTTAAGCTCAGACAATTCCCTATCATCTCTATGTGTTTCCATTGGCGATGGACCTTCCCCTTGAATGCTTATCGGCCTCCATACCGGCTCATAGTAGGGATCATGATAAGGCTCATGCATTGGTGGCATCAGTGAAAGAAACTGGTCCACTGGGTTTTGATGAAGCCAATTGCTAACCGGATTAGGCGTGACCTTTGGTTGATTCGGCTGTTCAAGCGGAGGTGGTTTTTCGGTATAGACTGATAGTGGTGGTGGTGGAACAATCCGGGTTTCCTTTACCAGTTCTAACGCATGTCCCTTGGCCAACTCATCCAATTTGGCACGAGTATTTCGATTGTCAGTTAGGAGTAGAGCCATGCATTGGTTCAGATTCATCAACATCTGATATAAGTCTTCGTAGTTGGGTACCTGAACATTCCCACTTGTGCTCATGCCAGCTGAGTTTGGATCTGTATTCTGATGTGGTGGCACACCCCCTATAGTATTATTCTGTGGCATACCCGAGTTTGGGTAGAAAGGACTAGGTGGCAGATCTTCTGCTTGGTTAAACTGGTTGATCGTACCCCGATTTGGCTTATTTTGATCCATTGAGTCGAAAGAATCTGGTCTGACTAATCTTTCGGTACTGTCTCTTCCAGCCCACGCCAAGGCCAGATTGAATGGGTATCTGATGCGGGAGAGAAGGACAAATCCATTTGCGCGTATTTTCCCGGAAAATAAGAAACAATATATCATTTAGAAATTGCCAGACCTTATCCAGAAATACATCGATCGGGACGACGCTAAACAAACAAAATGTTTTCCTTAAGTGAGATCGAAAACAGGCCAATAGTGCCAACTTGAGAGCTCCGTGTAGAAGTAGTGTAGGAACATAATTCCTTGGGTTCCCTTACTATCTATAGTTTAAAAAATCATTTTCGAAAAGAGTTTTTTTATGAAAATCATTTGAAAACACGGGAAGTTCTTTCCTCATGAGTTGTTTTATTCATGGAATCAGTGGTAGGAAAATTACGAAGATTCTCAGTATTCGTGAATCTTTGCGACAGAGGTTGGACAGCCTCCGGCCGTACCTGTCAGAATAATGACGGTATAATTGACAGGGCCTTTACTCACTAAATTCTCAAGACTGTCGGTCGTTAAAACAATGCAGAAAATCTTGTGTTCTAAGCTGACTCTCCTATATGCAAGCATGGTTGAATAGGGTAAGGTTTAAGGCTCCCTCCTATTTGGAAGATCTTACGACATACCTCAAGAGCGCATGTACGTGTAAGGACCTTTTGATATATATCCCGGGTACGTGAGTGTTCTTGTCACTCTATATACCTCGGTAAGTACTTGGCCAAAGAGAGTGGTCCTAGGCACTTTTTGCTAGTGCAGACCCGCAAGTCTGCGGCCTAGTCACGACTTTGGTCCTGAGGTTGGTAGGGTAAATTCACACTCGCGAAAATGCTTGATAAGACGTGAGGGCCTGCAAAATAACAATCTGTCGGTTCATTATTGATTAATGCTTTAAGGTTGGTTATGGTAATTTACACAATTTTAATTTAAGAAAAAGATTTTCCTCACATAATTAGCAAATAAAGGTATCAGGGTATCCACCTATATCGCTTCTATGTTATACTAGGACTAAGGTTCGCAAAACCTATATCTAATAAATAACAAGAATTAAATATATGATCCATCATATTCGAGCTTAGTTCTCGGTATGCCCAGCAGAGTCGCCACTGTGAGAATCCAGATCCACGACCCTCCCTCCGAATTCTCTTTCGTTTCTTTTCTGTTTTAAAGGAAAACTTTGTTTTGTAGAGTTGCCAGTTTGTTTTACAAGAAAACAAACAAAAAATCGTACAAAAGATAATTTGAAAACAAACTATCTTTCATACGTTTAAAACCAGAGATCGATTGAAAACTTACTTTGCTAGGGTTTGGGAACTACGTTATGAACTGGGAAGGTATTAGGCACCCAATTTGCCCTTTCGGTCTCTTAATGGATCATATATTTAATTACTATTTTAGATATCTTGCAAGTAGTTTGGATTGTTTTCAGAATAGTCCTTTCCGGATAAATTTAGTTTAAAATTGTATTTTGAAATTAGACTCGAGCTTTGTGAGCGCCTACGTATTCATTCGTAGAATGAAATCAGAGTCTTGTAGTTCCGTTATTTTGAAAACTGTTTCTGTATTTTGTTTTGTTTTGAAAACGTGTCAAAACAGGTTTTTTGTTTTCTTATAAAATTTAGAAAGGACTTAATTTAAACGCCGTGGACTTCTTTGCAAGTTATCTAACTTTCTGTATTAAAACTCGTATTTAAATGGAGTATTGAAATTCAGGAGAGTGGTAGAAAAGATATACTTGATGCGCTTGAAGAAGAACGAGGATCGCTTGCTTGCTCCCTTGTCTTCTCTAGAACTATCTCTCTCTAGTAATTTTTTATCTCTAGAAATTCTCTAAAAAGACTCTCTAATAATCTGGCCAGAGTCTCTCCTTTCTAAAAACTCTATTGAGTGTTGATGCCCCCAAATGAGAGCCCAATGGTCCTATTTATAGCAAATTTTTTTGCCAAAAGTGCTCCAAAAGAGGCTAGTTGCAGGGGGTGCGGCTGGGACCTATGGTTAGGGGATCCAACCGTCCTAGTAAGCGAAGTGGCAACATTGGTCGTATCAGACTCCCGGCGGATCCAAAGTGAGAGTCTTTCCTAAAAGTCTTCTATATGCATGATGACTCAAGACCTAATGTGAAATGCTTGTTTTATAAAAAACCAGTGTTCACACGAGAGTCGTCGATTGCGGTGTTCACAAATATGCAACGTACTTTGAGTATAGCACCTTGTGTGAAGCATGATAGATACTTGTGACAAGAATACAAGTCTGATACTCCTTGATAATATAATAGACATACTTTGGCAGGGCCTAGGTTGCCAGTGCCAAATGTACATTCTTAGCTTAGTGCACCGTATGAACACTGGTTGGACTAACAATATGATAGTTGTGGTTTAGCTTGACATTGTTACTAGAACACTACCATTAAACACAAACGGCCCTAGCCTTGCATACATGACACCATTAATGAGCTAGTTTGTCTTAGTATGAGAATAATCATGGCTTGATAGGCCTGTGGAATATAAGCGTGATGACAACACTTACAATGATGAAAAGTGTATAAATTGGCACTTGTATGATATATATATATATATGTATGTGATTTCCATATGTGTGATAATGATGATGTGATTTGTAATATTCATTGTGCAAAATGAATGAATATGATATATTCTGTTATTGACGCGATCACACATATGGGCTGGATATGATGGACAGAGCACCGAGTAACGCCCGCGTGGCTCAAAGACGGGCCGCCTATTGCCGCCCATGGGTGAAAATCCTTAAACCTTGCATGAGAAAAATGAAGTATGTGACTCCGTTGGTAGTTGTGGTTGCCCATAAAGGAGAGCCCACTCTTGGCAACTTGCTTTCCCATAAGACTATGTGTTATGGGTTAGATGAGTTTTCCCGGCAAGCGGAGCAGGTCCCGTGTGCCACTACTTACCCAATGGTGAGTCCTCGGGAAGTAGTTGCGCTACTAACGGACATCACCCTCCTAGGGTGTCTCCTGGCGTAGTTCCTCGCGAGTGTCGTTGGAGGCTTGTATGGGTGGTCTCCTCGTTAAATATTCGGAGTTTATTCCTGGGAAAATGTCCTGCATGGTTATCTCCGAATGACTTTCTTGGAGAACCAGGTCCCTGAGCCACTACCCCACCTAGAGGAGACATGGATAAGAGCCTTCGATCCATTTAGAACTTGCTGAATTCGTTGTTCTGGGCCTGGTCAAACCGCGGGGTAAAACTAAGGCATTATACAAGAGATATGATACGGACCAATGTGACATGATGTGTGTTATTATTATTGATGTTATTATTATTATTCATATCTCGTATGGTGTTGTTGATTATATATTGCTTCGAAAGAGTCATGCGCTTGGTAAGAACGTCACAGATAGTAGGGAACGAGACATAACATACTTACGAAGCAATGGCCATTCATAACGTACTAATGTCAAAAGCGAAAAATGTTCTTAGCCATTGGCCTTAGAGATACAATAAATAAGCGTGAGAACATGTATGGTTTACGAGTTTGGATGGTCTTTTCTAAGTGAACATAATATATTAATAACCACAGTGGTAATTATAGCTAATTGAGGGAAACCGTAATATAATGACTTAGAAGGACAATAAGATGTAGAGCCTATTAGTTGGCCAAGCGCGGACAGTCATAATGCACTGACTTCAAGGAGGAAACAATGAATGCTTGGCTATTAGTTATCGATTCTCGGCATAAGTGCGACACGTTGTGAGGTTGTGTTGCATAATACTTTAGAACATTTGTCTATACCATAGCGAACCTTAGGAAGCTAGTGATCGTGATAAGATGACTCTCCACCGGAGATCCTCGAATAACATTGGAATGAGTAGGAATCCATTCCATGGGAGGTTAAGGGACAAGACTGATGTATCGGGTAGTTAGCTTCCGAGTGGCTAGGATCGGGATCCTAGTGGGATTCGAATGCTCATTGAGTATGAATTGCATTGTATTGTACGGTTTTCAATACACTGCATTTAAGTAAAGGATTTACTTTTTATATAAAGATGCACATGTATGTGTTAGCAATTTTTATTTTCATATATCAAACCTATATAGTTCCCACTAAACCCAGATTTGGCTCATTCCCTCTTTTCTAACAATTTTGCAGGATAGGCACCAGGGTTAAAACGCGGTTTACGAGTCTAGAAGCCTCTAACGTCCCCAGACTGATTTTTATTCCTTTTATAGGAAGGTGTAGACACCCCGATCTGTGATCCCCGCAAGAACCCTAACGACCTACGAGAACTACTGTTTTTGGAGACCGGGACCCGCCCGAGCACCCGAAACTACCCCGAAAGGGTTTGTTGGCCAACAAACCTATTTTTAAGTGGGATTGTCTCACAACATATCAGTATGTCGCGCAACAATCACTGATATGTCGTGCGACAATCACTCATATGTCCCACGACAAACCCCTCTGACCCCGACCATCCACTCTCCAACAAATCAGTCTGTCAGAGACATCACTTCAGCCGTTTGTCGCGCGACATTGGACATAATGTCGTGCGACATATGCCCCTTTTGGAGAAGTGTCGCACGACATATTACTCCCACCACTATAAATAGACCAACACACCCAAGGGTTCAAGGACAGTAACTTGGGATTGAAGAATTATTGGCTTATATCTGATTTTCTAGTCTTTCGTCAAGTATTCTCGATTATCGTCTTATTTTTGAAGAATTATCGAATCAATTCTCGACACTCGACGTGTCCCGTTTCTGGAATCGAATTCTCGGGAATATCTGGAGAAAGAAAAGATCATCATCATCGGAGATCTCTCTGTTGTATTATATTCTTTCTTATTATTATTCTCATCGGGAAGGTAAAGAAAGTCTCTTATAGTATTTAACATTAGATATCTATGTACATGTTTTACCTCTGTTGTTTTGTCCACGTTTTATTTGAATAAACTTATTGCCAAGTTACAAATAGTCTACCGTTTTCAAAACAAAAGACCATGACAAAACCATTTGCAAAACAAGAAGAGTAAGTACATTATCATCCGGATAAAATCCTGTTTGCAAAACCCAGACTGGTAAAACTTACTTAGGAATTAAAAACCTGGTATATCCTATATGTTTCATAGATTGTGATATGTCTGGTAGAACTCCCCTCAAGAGTTCTAATTCCATATTGAATTAGTTATAATACAAGATCCAAAACTTTTTCTAAAAAAATTCAAAACCCGAGAAAAATCGTCGTTATCTGAGAAATAATACGGTAAAACTCCCTCTAAAGTAAAAACAACTCTTGACACTTGTATTTGCATCTCTCAAAACTAAACATTGGATCTCGGAACACAAAGGTTTTTCGTGCCCTTTCCTGTCTTTCCCAGAAATTAGGGTTGTTACTTAGAAAGTAGTAGATTGTCAGTAAAAGCATCCAAGTTTTTCAACATAGAATAAACATATAAAAGACCACTAGAGACCGAAAGGGCGGAATAAGTGCTTAACACCTTCCCAAACTGTAATATAGTTCCCGAATCCTAGAATCCTGGTTTCGTAGACAAACGTGTAAAGAAAGGCTTATCAGTAGCCTTTTCTCTTACATAACTGTTTTGTCCGTTTTCTCGTAAAACGTACTGGCGACTCTGAACGAACCCTTTTTGCATCTACAAATAGAACATAGGAACATCTGATATGAACTATCAGACGCCCAACATACGGGAGCGGAGTCGCATTTGCGGATTCTCATAGTGGCGACTCTGCTGGGGACGTTAGAAAACTAGACTCTTATATGTGGACTTTTGTTTATCTGTTGAATACTTGCTTTTACTGCTTTTCCTACTTATGTTAATTGATTGAGAAGAAACCTTTTTCTAAGAATAGAAGTTTTCAAAAATACGTAATAAAGATAATGATATTTGTAAAACCAACCTTTCAAAATCTGCACGCACTTTCACAAAATCATGCATTGGTTCTACGAGTGTGAATTTAACCCAATCCCTCGGAAGTATTATAAGTGAGTAGGGAGTTGGCTTGCTTGGGCCAACATAAACCGAAAGCATTTACTTCCACTCTCCTTGGCCAAGTACGCCCCCGAGGTATATTGAGTGACGAGAACACTCACGTGCACGGGAAGTATATCAAAAGACTCTTGCACGTACCCGCCCTTGGGGTATATCGCAAGGTCTTGCCAAATAGGAGGGAGCCTGAAGCTTTAACCGTTCGTACACCTGCGCTGCATATAAGATTGAGTCAGTTAAACCACTTGTCAAACAGTCGTAGGGGATGTACCGCCCTACAGCTTACTTTACGACACCTTTTTAAAATTCGAGTCTTTTCTCGGCAATTTTTAGTGGTTCTTTTGGCAAAAATCGAGTCGCATCATAGTCTTCCTTCATCTTCGCTACATGGTTTCATCTACAGCCGTAAACAAACGACAGTCTGGAAGGTTGGGCCGGTCGAGATCATACCGGAAGACTAGTAAGACCAAGCACACCCACAATGGCCGATGGACGCGAGAATCAAGAGACAGATCAGAGCCTAGCCGAGGCGTCTGCAGCTCAGCCAACTTTAGCCGAGATGCATCATTTGCTAATGACCGTCAGCATGAACCTAAAAAACCTCACGAACGAGCAATAGAGTACCTGAGTTCGAGTAGAAGAGTTGTCAGCCGAATGAACTGCACCACCAGGTTTTGAACGGCTACCACCGAATTGAGAATAGAATCAAGGACAGTCATCACAAATACTTCCCCCAGTCCAAGGAACCAATCCGGCCCAAATAGGCCCCACCATAGTCGGTCCCGTTCAAACCGATCCCAACAATCAGAATCAATGGGCCCCGGATTCAGGCCCCACTTATCAGCAACATGAGCCACCTATCGTCTAGCCCCAACCCCAACAAGGCCTTGATCCCCAATACCAACCATGGCCACAACTCCCCGTGAGACCTATTCCACCACCGGCCCCAGTAGCTCCTCCTAATGAGTACCCAGACATCAACCGACTTCGGGCGGTGTATGCAGAATCGGTTATAACTCGGGAACAGCCCGACGAGGTGTCAAAAAAGAGTGAAGAAATCAAGAAGCTGAAGGAACAGATGAGGGTCCTGCAGAAGGGAGTGTCCCTAATAAAGGGGGCAGACAAGATCACAGATATGAACGCCTTCTCCCTCTACTCAGAAGCATGACTACCCTAGGGATTCAAGCTCCCTTCCATCACCAAATTCACAGGAACCATGCCTCCTAAAACTCATCTTCAATCTTACATCAGATCCATGCAAGTGTCCGGTTGTGGATAGCCGGAGTTGGCTCAAGCCTTTCACATGACTCTCACGGAGGCCGCCCTGAGGTGGTTTTTTGATTTGGAGAAACACCACATAAAAACTTGGGGATATATCGTCAAGGAGTTCATGACCAAATACAGGTCCAACGAGGATTTGGAAATTACCCGTAAACACTTGGAAATGGCCAAGCAAGGCGAGAAAGAAAGCTTCAGCGATTTCGTCACACGCTGGAGAGAGATGGCCTCCCAAATGCCCAAACGGCCCGATGAAGAAGAACAGTTGGAGATCATACAGAAGAATTTCACTCTAGCTGTATTGAGTTGCATGGGAAAACATGTATTCCCACACTTCAGAGCCTTGTTGAGCATGGGGTCGCAAGTAGAGGAAGAATTGGCCAAGAAGGCAGAGATCGATACCAAGAAAGCCTCATACACCGAGAGGAAGACGGCCACTCCAGCCGTAAATCAACTAAGCACATACTCTTGCCAACAAAACCCATTTCAGCAGTCACAACAAGCCCCTCCGATGAGTTGGCCTGCACAAGGAGACTCTTCGAGCACCGAGGCCAATAAAAGGAGAAACTTCTGCACCCTTCCCACTACCCTGGTCAAAAGCCTGGAACTACTCTGAAAGGCTAGACTGATCACTCCACTCAACTCGCGCCCCCCACCAAACCCTATTCCCAGCACCTGGAAAATGAATGAGAACTGTGCATACCATCAAGCAGCGGGCCATGACACGGAACGCTGCTTGGCTCTTCACCATCGTATTCAGGACCTATTGAAACCAGAATGATCCCCGCACCCGGAGGGCCCAATGTTACTAACAACCCCCTTCCCAACCATGCTTTACCTGCGGGAATTAACGCCTTAACCACTGATGAAGAAAGTTTTGATCCCGTGGGACTCATCCGAGATGACCCAGCCTACAAGTCACCAGTTGTGCCGCCAAAAAAGGCTTAAGTTGCCCCAGGCCTCAATCCGATAATTGACCAATGGATGGCTAAGATGAACTTCCTACCTAGGCAGGGTTTAAGAAAGGCAAATCAGGGGATCTCACAACCACTTACAATCAAAACCAATCTCGAAAAATTTGGGATAGGATGGACCTAGGATAAGAAGAAACAGCCATGAAAGCCCCGAGGCCCCCCCCAAGGAGACAATCTGTATGACAGAAACCTCCCCCGAGATTTTTAGTTGGTTGGCAAAGCCAGAGTCATCAGAAATCTCAGAGGGATCAGACCCAGCATCCCTTTGCATACAACAAATTACCCGTTCAGTGAGGGTATATCAACCACCACCCATGGATACCAAAAAATCGCCACCTCCTAAAGAAATAGGAGAAGATCGAGTACTGGAACAGTTGAAGAAAATTCAGGCACACATCACCATTTGGGGCCTCGTGGTTGACTCTAAATCTCACAGGACCGCCTTCATCAAACTCCTAGATGAGGCCGTCATATCACCAGACTCTACGCTCGAACAATTGCCAAACATCATAGGATCGCTTACAGTCCAAAGAAGTCTGTCATTCTCAGATGAAGACTTATTTCCATTGAGAAGAAACATAGCCTAGCCCTCCATATCACTATCCGGACCTGAGGAAAAATCCTGCCACAGGTCCTCATCGACAACGGGTCGACTATAAATGTTTGCCCCTTGAAGACCGCCAGATGCCTGGGTATCTTAGATTCAGAGCTTTTCCCATCAGCCGTAACCGTCAGGGCCTACGACAACACCAGGAGGGCCGTTCTAGGTTCCCTAAAGCTGGATCTCTCGGTCCCGGAAACTTTCCAGCCGACTTCCAAATCATAAATATTCCCTCCAGTTTCAACCTCCTGTTGGGAAGAGCATGGCTACATGACATAGGAGCACTCCTTTCCTCCTTACACCAGAAAATCAAGATACCGTTCGAAGGGAATATAATCACCATCCAAGGAGATCATGAGAGGACCTTGGAAGATCTGGAATTACCTGTTTCGGGCATCGGGAGCCAGAGCATACAGTTGGGAGGCTTTTCTTATGAGCCTCAATACAAGCTCTCACCACCCAGAAAATTAAGTATCTAGCCCCTGATAATATCCCCGGTCTCAGCACCAAGATCATAAATATGCTAAGAATGATGAAATACTTACCTGGAGCCAGTTTGGGAATGGAACAGCCAGGATTACTTCAGGCCTTAGAGCTAGTGACGAGGCGTGAAAGAGAAGGGTTGGGGTACCGGCACACCGGAGAAGACAACCAAGAGAAAAAGGGTCGAGGGCATCAGTATCCAAGTTTTCGCTCTCTGAATGGGTTTTTTGTTAAAGAAGGAGAGGACTTCCCCTTTTGCGACTTTCAGGAGCCTTGGAGAAACAGCGATGGAGATAACCTTCTAGGATGGGAAATCTTCTATGAAGAGGGCCTTTTTCTCAAGGAAAACACTATACTCGTCTTCTCCACCAAGTTAACAATCGGTCCAAGAGAAGAAAATAAAGACAAGGAAGATGAAGAGGAAGAACTGATCGGAGATCTCTTCGACATCATGGCTCTAGGGGATGATGAGCCAAAACACGACCCTGTACACTTGATACACGTTGATCCAGATTACCAAGAAAAGGGGGGAAAGAGTGAAATTATAAGGGTGAGAGATAAGAGTGAAGGTAAAGGTAGGAAGGAGTCACTCCTAGATTCACTTTTTAAACTTATACCTGTAAGCACTATTATCAATGAAGAAGACTCTGTTTTACGTTATCCTGTTAATTTTAATTCTGTAATTGCTTATATGGAGTTGGAAAGACTAAACGAACACCCTAAATGGGACAAGCAGCGTATACAGAACAAGGAATGAGACACTCTTGTAATTAATCTCGGGACGAAAGAGGAAAGGAAAGAGGTCCGTATTCGGGCAAGCCTAAGTGAGACAGAAAGAGAAGAATTCACACAAACTCTAAACGAGTACATGGATATCTTTGCCTGGTCCTATACAGATATGCCAGGTTTGAACAGCTAGATAGTCATGCAAGAAATACACACTAAGCCGGAATTTAGGCCCGTCAAGCAGAAATTAAGAAAGCTTACGCCTGAGTGGTCCCTGAAAGTGAAAGAAGAAGTGATGAAACAACTGAGTGTGGGGTTCTTACGAGTGATCGAGTACCCTTCATGGTTAGCCAACATTGTGCTCGTTCCAAAGGCAAATAGGAAAGTCCGCATGTGCGTAGATTACCGAGATCTCAATAAAGCTTTCCCAAAAGACAATTTTCCATTACCCAACATTGATTTGATAGTGGATAATACCGCCAATCATGCCCTAAAGTCATTTGTAGATGGTTTCACCGGGTATAATCAGATCAAGATACACCTGGATCACCAAGAGAAAACATCATTCATCACACCGTGGGGGACATACTGCTACACCGTTATGCCATTCGGGCTAAAGAACGCCGGGGCAACATATCAGAGGCAGCTATCGCTATCTTCCACGACATGATTCACAGAGAAGTAAAAGTGTATGTGGATGACATGATAATCAAGTCGAAGGAAAGAGAAGGCCATGTACCAGCCTTGCGAGCCTTTTTTGACCGCCTTCGCCAGTACCAGATGAGACTCAATCCGCGGAAATATGTGTTCGGGGTAACCAAAGGAAAGCCCCTAGGCTATGTCGTCAGTAAAAAGGGAATTGAGGTAGACCCTGCCAAAGTTCGGGCTATCCGAGACATGCCACAGCCTCGTACCGAGAAAGAAGTTCGGGGATTTTTGGATAATTTGCAGTACATCAGTAGGTTCATCTCTCAGCTTACTCAGACTTGCGAACCTATCTTCAAACTCCTGAGGAAGTCTTCAATAGGAGAATGGGACGATCAGTGCCAGGAAGCTTTTAATAGAATAAAAGACTACCTCTCCAAACCCCCAGTGTTAGCCCCACCACAGACCGGATTACCACTAATTCTATACCTGACCGTCATTGATTTGGCTACAGGAGCCATGCTAGCCCAACATCTGACCGATACACGAAAAGAACAGGCCATCTACTACATCAGCAAGAAATTGTCCCCATTTGAGATAAACTACACGCCATTGGAGAAATCATGCACCGCTCTCGTTTGGGTAACACAAAAATTACGGCACTACATGCTGCTTTTCCCGGTCATCTTGGCATCACGAATTGATCCGTTGAAATACCTCTTCGAGAAACCAGCTCTCTTGAACCGTATGGGAAAATGGTTATTCTTGCTCTCCGAATTCGATATGACCTACATGACCTAGAAGGCAGTCAAAGGAAAGATCATAGGTGATTACCTGGCCCACAATCCAATATTGGGGGACATGCTAGAAGAAGTCGATTTCCCAGACGAAACTATTATGAATATTGAGATCGATGAAGACTGGAAATTGTACTTCGACGGGGCCGCCAACCAAAATGAAAATGGGATAGGCATCCTGTTAGTCTCTCCAGACCAAACTCACTCCCCGATATCGTATCGTCTAGACTTCTTCTGCACCAACAACATGGTAGAGTATGAAGCCTGTATAATCGGATTAGAGACTGCGCTCCAAAGGGGTATAAAGAGAATACAGGTATAGAGAGATTCAGCATTAGTGGTCCACCAAGTTCTAAAAGAATGGAAGATCAGAGATGATAAGTTAGTCCTTTACCTCGCCCGATTGGAGGATGTCGCAGGAAGGTTTGAGCATTCAAAGTTTTACTATGTCCCCAGGTCACAAAATAGTTTTGCTGACGCACTAGCAACCCTGGCGTCCATGATTGATATCCCGGAGGGGATGGAAGAAATAACTCTTACAGTGCAAAGAAGATCAGGACCAGTACACTACATGGCCCTTGAGGTAGAGAATGAAGAAAACGGGGACTTAACCGCTTGGTTTTACGACATCTGGAACCTGTTGAAGAACCATAAGTATCCCGAGCAGGCAGACAAGAGAACTTGGGTTACGCTTAGAAGATTAGCATCAAGATTCATACTTTGTGCCGGGAGGCTATATAAGAGAAACTACTACGGAGCCCATCTCCAATGTCTCACTGAAGAAGAGTCTGTCAAAGTGATGAATCAGATATATGGGGGTGATTGTGGACCTCATATGAGCGGTCATACACTTGCTCATAAAATCATCAGGCAAGGATATTACTGGTGTACCCTACAGAACGACTGCGTTAACCACGTACGTCGTTGCCACAAGTGCCAAATATATGCTAAATCCCAAAAGCTTCCTCCGAAATAATTGTACAACATGATTGCTCCTTGGCCTTTCGCAACCTGGGGAATCGACGTCATTGGAAATATTTCGCCCAAAGCAAGCAACGGCCATGAATTCATACTAGTGGCCATCGACTACTTCACCAAATGGGTAGAAGCCGAGTCTTTCCAAACCCTTGACGCCAGAAAGGTTGCCCGATTCATCAGACAGAATATCATATGCCGATATGGGGTCCCACACGAGATCATCTCAAACAACGGCACTCACTTCGAAGGGGAAGCTAATACAGTCATAGAAGAATACGGTATTACCCGGCACAGATCTTCTCCATATAGACCGTAAACCAATGGGGCAGTTGAGGCCGCCAATAAGAATCTAAAGAATAACCTAAGCAAGATGACCGACACCTGTCGAGACTGGCCCGAGAAATTTCCATATGCATTATGGGGATACCGCACCACTGAGAGGGTCCCTACCGGGGCAACCCCATTTTCACTTACATATGGGATGGAAACAGTCCTCCCTGTTGAGTTAGAGGTCCCCTCTCTCAGAGTAATGCTAGAGAATCAAGTCAATGAACTGGAGTGGGTCCAGGCACGTTATAACGAGATGGCCTTGCTAGATGAGAAGAGATTGAGAGCCGCGTACCACCACCAAGGGTATCAGAAGAGAATTGCTCGAGCATTTAACCAGAAAGTAAAGACTCAGGGTATCAATAGGAATGACATCGTGTTGAAAGAAATTCTAGAGCCAGCCAGAGACCCGAGGGGAAAGTTTGGGCAGAAGTGGACAGGGCCGTACATCGTCAAAGAGATTGACACTGGGGGTGCCGCTATACTCACTGACTTAGACGGACAGTTACTCCATTCACCAGTCAACATAGATCGACTGAAGAAGTATTACTAATAGATGTAATATGTGTAGATAAGAACTACGTAAACCTGAGCCCCAACTCGAAATTGTGTTTTTGAAAAATCAAAAAAGGGAACGTAGGCAACCTGAGAAGTGACATTAGGTCCGGTTTAAACTTTGTAAAGAAATGTATTTCCCATAAAACAGTCCCTCGTATATTATTAAGGTGGTTCAGAACACCGAAAGTTACAAAGGATATATAGCATATAAAAACCCCCTAAACCCTAGGGGTTGGCCAAGTAGGGTCCTCAGTAGCCAAATCAATTCGAGCCTTATCCAGAATCTGGTACGCAAGGATAATGTTCTCCTCTGTGGGCTTAGAATCCATGAATCGGAACCACTCCATTTGAAAGGGATCATCAATTAGCTCCCCTTCCAAAGACCCCTAACGAGAACAGATGATGTCAGCCCGGAGGGGCTTGGTAAAACCGAAACGGGCATAGTTGAACTAACGAGTCAATCGAGCACGCCACATCCTCTCTACCGATAAAGAAACATGCGAGGTCACAAATTTAGACTCAGAGGAGAAGTTGTTCAGACCAAGGGGAATGTCCTGAGGAACGTTGAACTGCCGAAGAAGACGTCCTAGGAGATAAAAGGAGGTAAACCAGAGCCCGTGGAGCCAAACATAGTTCAGACCCCCTTACTAAGCACCATCTCCCTCAGCTTCCACCAAGGAATGTGCCACCAGATAGCCCTAAAGTTCTCTGAAAACCACACCGTCTAATTAGAGGAAGACATGGTCAAAACACCAAAGAGGGGACGACGGAAAAAGTGCGTCGGGTTGTCAAGCTGCACCCCATTGAAACCCACCGATCGGAAACGCTCCAACAGCCACATGTATAGCAAACGTGGGCTCCCCTTGAGGAAGGGAGAAGCACCCCTTTGAAGATCATCTAGGCCGTTCAGAGTCTCTGCAAGAACGATGGGCACTATAGACTCCCCATTTCTAGCATGGTAAATCAAACTCAGAATTGTCAGATCAACACGGGAAGAGCTCGTCACCAGTAACATATCAGAAACAAGATAGATCAAGGCCGCCGCAGTACACCCCACACTATAAAAAGCTCTGTCTTCGTAACGATGAAAGAACCTCACCATTTTATGGAGGTCAAGAAGACCGTCGATAATAAAACCATCACAAGCCGCTTGGGGAATGATTAACAAGGCAATCAGCATATCTCAAGGACCAATTTCTTCTATGGGAACTGCCATCGGGAGACGGACATCAGAACGCAATAGCCAGGAAAACTCCTCGTAAGTCGGGCATAGCTCATCTAGTCCAAAGCGGAAAAGATGATCTGCAGGGCTCCAGAAATACAAAGCGCCCAGCAAAAAGGAAAAATTACAGGACGATGGCACCATCCCGCTAAAGGACTAAATGCACCAAAGTTCAAACCATTCTCAGAAGATATCAGAGTATCTCGGGCTTCAACATAAGAAAAATCAGAGTTTGTGTGATAAGAAGACATTTTGGAAAGGTGTGGGAATGAAGGAAGCAGGATAGGTGTATTTATAGCAAAAGAATAGGATCCTGTACCTGTTTGTCGCGTGACAAACCCATATCCAGGAGGGATTGTCGCGCGACAATCCCCTTTGGTGTCACCCTATTTTTTGCTTTTCTTACACATAAGAGTCATTCTAGCCAAAAGAATCACTTATGGATGCATTCTTGTTCTAACTTTGTTCTTTTGCAGGAACCCTAAGTATCACTACGCTATAAGGTATGGCTCCTAAATTACTAATTCGTATCAATATGTTCATTCACAGATAGAGAATAGATGTATATAATCAGACACAAATAAAGATTTTGCATAAATCCAATAAAAGAACAGTTTTTAAAACTAAAAATCTGTCTATATGTCTAAAAAATAAAAACTACATATCTGTCTGAACTAACTAAATGCAGGAAAAGAAAAACTAATCTATCCTAGCGCGCTTTGACACGCTACCACTATCACCAGAACCCTCCTCCGAAGTAGGATTGATCGCTGAAACATCCGGATGAGAGGGAACTGCTGCCTGAGAAGGCCCCGTCGACTGGACCGGTGCTGTGGGCCGAATCATCAAAACTCTGACCGAGCGCGAGAGGAGGACAGAGGGTCGTCCACCCGAAGAGATACGTCGATCGCCCTCTGGTAATCGCGCATGTATGACATGGGGTCACGACCAACAAACTAGAGGAGGTTCCAGTTGTAGAGGTAATGGGCATGGAGAGCTCTTAGATCTGCTGCACGAACACTCACCCGCTGTAAAAAAACATAAGAGAGGGAGTTAGCACACTTTTAAAGATAAATAGATATAAAAGAACAGCAGAAGATAGAATAAAAGGGACATACCTCATCACCCACACGGCCGCCCAGATAATCAAAGGTATCCTCGGGTGAAGGATACTCAGGCACAGTATAGCGACGGAGACCCGCACCAATGTAGGTAATATCTCGAGGAAGGGGTGCGATGTTTACTAGAGGAACAAACGAACCCGCCGGTACCGCCGCAGAAGTGGACCCACCCTCCTCGCGAATCGAGAACAGGGGAGGCCGGGAAGAAGAACCCCCGAAACCCGAAGATCTGGCCGGAGGGCCCATAGCAGCCGACGAAAGTAAAGTCATCGTAGCGTAAGTACGGATGCCCGGAGGATTCACGATGGCCGTCGCACTCAAAGGGAGGACCCCACTAGAAGGAGTGGTCACACCAGCAGGAGGGGTCCGCCCAAACTGCTCATAGTCAACCCCGAAGTCCGCAGTCTCCCACGATCGCTCCAAAAAATCTGCTACCCCTCCCTTAGCAGCCTCAAGAATAGCCCCCAGAGATGCTGACGGACCAGTAAGGAACTCGAAACCCTCAGCACGCTGTTCCTACATAGGTGTCGTCTGAGGAGGATGCTATGAAACCGCCACTGTCCCACCTCCCTCACCGCCCTCGGGTCTATCAACACCTCCCTCGGGTCTGTCATCGTTATCTCCCCCGAGCTCCAGTGAAAGCTATTAGTGGTGTCGCACCAGTGGCATGCCAGAGCTGACACCAACACAGCCGCCCTAGATACCCCCTCCGGGAGGGTGTCAAAAAGAGCACCAAAGGGAGTCGCAAGGAGCAACTCCTGGACAGGGGCCGATACCTGTCACCACTCTAACGAAATAGTGTTGGGAGAACCCCAACCTCGGCCGACCCACTGCAGACAAAACGAAAAAATAAAATATGAGAAACCTGAGGGTACTTTGGTGTAATTATGAGAGTTATAGGTTTATAAGGGTAAAATATGTAATTTTTCAAACTTGAGGGTACTTTGGTGTAATTATGGGGGATATAGGGTTACAAGGGTAAAATATGTAATCTTCCAAACTTGAGGGTACTTTGGTGTAATTATGATAGTTATAGGGTTATAAGGGTAAATTATGTAATTTCCCAAACCTGAGGGTACTTTGGTGTAATTATGAGAGTTATAGGGTTATAAGGGTAAATTATATAATTTTCCAAACCTGAGGGTACTTTGGTGTAATTATGAGAGTTATAGGGTTATAAGGGTAAATTATGTAATTTTCCAAAACCTGAGGGTACTTTGGTCTAATTATGAGAGTTATAGGGTTATAAGGGTAAATTATGTAATTTCCCAAACCTGAGGGTACTTTGGTGTAATTATGAGAGATATAGGGTTATAAGGGTAAATTATGTAAATTTCCAAACCTGAGAGTACTTTGGTGTGATTATGAGAGATATAGGGTTATAAGGGTAAAATATGTAATTTTTCAAACCTGAGGGTACTTTGGTATAATTATGAGAGATATAGGGTTATAAGGGTAAAATATGTAATTTTTCAAACCTGAGGGTATTTTGGTGTAATTATGGGGGATATAGGGTTATAAGGGTAAAATATGTAATTTTCCAAACTTGAGGGTACTTTGGTGTAATTATGAGAGTTATAGGGGTAAATTATGTAATTTTCAAACCTAAGGGTACTTTGGTGTAGTTATGAGAGCTATGGAGTTATGAGGGTACATTATGTAATTTTTCAAAATCTAAGAGGTATCACAGGTAAAAGTATGTGTTCACTAAATCGGACGTTATTTCTAGGCAGACATGCATACTAACATTGTTTAAAATACATGCAGGAAACGACAGAAATAATTGAACGAATAAACACACGAAGGAAAGGAATTCCTAGAAAACATACCAGAGACCGTCGACGGATCTCATGAGAAACTGGCTCCATCAAGAGCCACGGAACATTCAGGACTGGAGCTGCCCGGGTAACGTCTCGGTAGACCACCGCCCGACCGCGGTCCACCCCATCCTCGCCATACCAGTCAAGGTCGTCCCAGTCATCATGGTGAGGGCTGCATCAAAGAACGCTCTGAGCGTCGGTAAAAGTGACCTCCTCCTGGTCACCCTCTAGTCTGACGCGATCCCGGATCGTACTCCTAACCAGGTCGTTTGTGAATCCTTGACCCGTAGTCTATAAAGAGACTAGAACCTTGGAATAGGACGAATAGATGGATAATGGAACCTAAACCCAACGCTTAAAGAAGCGCGAACCTCGGTATAGTGAACGACACCACAATCTAGTGTGGATGCTAGATTGATAAGTCAAGAAACACGTGAATTAATCAATTCACCATGTTCAACATGTTCTTAGAGAACACAAAGATAAAACTCCCCAATCACAATTGTATTCATAACTTAACTTGATTAATAAAACAATATTGTGCCTCCTTTAAATAGGAGCAAACAAAACAATAGAATCCTAAAACAATAAGGAAACTATTTCCTATTAAAATAGGAATCCTAATAAAAAGGAAACAAACTAGATATTATCTCCTAATTAAAATAAAATACCTATTAAAGAAATAAAGAAGCTCCCAAAATAATAATAAAACTAATTACAATCTTCGCTAGCCGGTCGTGAGAACACGCTAGAAAATATAAAATTGAAATTCGGACTTAAGCCGTGCCCACGCCTTATCAGAATAGCAATTCTGCCTTTTTCGGACTTTAAGCCGTGCCCGCGCCTTATCAAAATAGTACTTCTGCCGGATTTCAGACTTTAAGGCGTGCCCACGCTTTAGGCAAACACTTCTTCTGGTTTCTTCACCTTTTAACTTCGGGCTTTCTTCATCTTAAACTACAATGCCCGATCTTTTGGAACTCTTTGGAATGCATAATTATCATTCAAGCTTATTGCATTAAGCATATGAAATTATATGGAATTCCTTTTGAATTTCCATGCTCTATCCTTGCTTTCCATCATGTGTGGATCATCATTTGGAATGCCACGAACCACCATGATTGAATAAAAACTAGAGCTAGGACGGATCACATCATAGTCTTTCAGGCTGAGCAGGGTCCATCTGTGTATATAGAGAGTAGTGAGAAAGTCGGAAAATCAGAAAAGCGGCAAGGCTTCTGCGCTTAAGAGAAGAGAGAAAGAGAAAGGATAGAATGAGGTGGAATGAGCTCAGGAAAGGGCATATATAATACACCAGTTTGTCGCGCGACAAACAGACTCATTGTTGCGCGACAATGAGCTCTGTACCGAAATGTCGCGCGACATATTGGTCCCCTCCCCTAATTTTTTGACCTTTGTCTCCTTTTATCTCCTGCAGGGGTGCTTCAGAGAGACAGTTTCTGAAAATCTTGCTAAATACCGCACACCCAGGATGAAAATTCGAGGAAAAGACTTCCAAATCATCTCTCCGAAAAAAGCGAGGACGAAATACAACGGCTAAAAGTAATCTCTGATCTCCCAAAAAGACCGAGACCGTCAATGAGAAAAAGCAAAATATCAAGATAAGACGGGAATAGAAAAAAATTAAAATAGTAGAAAAGATAAAGAACCCGCATGAGCGCCCAAAGCGAGCGAGAGAAACAGAAATGCAGAGTGACAGTGAGAGCCACACCAAAAGTGACAGCTAGGCCAAAACCGGCTCAGGGTTTCGTTTTGGGTGAGTAAGGCTCCTGATCATGATGAAGGGACAAAAAAGACCCCTGATCAAAAACAGAGAAGGCCAGGAAAAGTCTTTCCCAAAAGAGGAGAAATAAGGGCATCGAAAAACAGAATATGATGTGGGCCCACCAAAAGAGAAAACTAAGAAGAGAACAGAGATCAGAGATTGAACTTTCAAACAAATTTTCTTTTCAGCACGATACAGAAGAGATGGTTTGGAAAACTCGAATCATCATTCTACGAAGAGCAAAAAGAAATCCGAAAACTGTCTTTCAAGAGAAGTATCTTCACTCGAGGAAAACATGAGAGTAAAGTTTAGAAAGATACAGGAAAACGGACATCCAGATAAAGATTAGACCTCGAGAAGCTCTTTTCACCCTCACAAAAATTTCTCTCTCTCACTCTAGCAGTCTAAGAGAGACAACAAACAAATTCACCAAAGTACAACACAAGCCTTCACCAGAGGTAAATCACAAGCACAAAGCCCTCACTAGAGGCAAAAATACTCACAAAAGCCCTCCCAGTGGCAATCTTCTTTCTTTTTTTACAGAACAAAAGCCATCCCAGAGAGGCATAGTGTAGCAATGGTAGTCCTCCCACCTGACGCGAAGCCCTCCCAGAGAGGCACAGTGTAGCAATAGTAGTCCTCCCCCCTGAGGCGAAGCCCTCCCAGAGAGGCACAGTGTAGCAATGGTAGTCCTCCCACCTGAGGCGAGAAGATCAAAAGACCTCCCAGAGAGGCACAGTGTAGCAATGGTAGTCCTCCCACCTGAGGCGAGAAGAACAAAGCCCTCCCAGAGAGGCACAGTGGAGCAATGGTAATCCTCCCACCTGAGGCGCAAAGTGGAACAAAAGGTAGTCCTCCCATCTGAGGCTAATGGAGCAATGGTAGTCCTCCCATCTGAGGCAAGTGGAGCAAATGAAAGTCCTCGAAAGAGGCAATGAGGTAACACAAGCCCTCTCCGGAGGCAAAACCAAACACAAGCCCTCTCTGGAGGCATTCACGAACATGTTTGCATACACACACTTCCTTAGAGTTCTTGCGGGAGCCATGGACCATGGTATCTTCCAGTCACCTCAATTCCTTGCAAGCAAGGAGTTTGAGTCGAGAAGGTCTGTAGACACCCCTATCCGTGATCCCCGCAAGAACCCTAATGACCTACGAGAACTACTATTTTTGGAGACCGGGACCCACCCGAGCACCCGAAACTAGCCCGAAAGGGTTTGTTGGCCAACAAACCTATTTTTAAGTGGGATTGTCGCACGACATATCAGTATGTCGCGCGATAATCACTCATATGTCGCACGACAAACCCCTTTGACCCCAACCATCCACTCTCCGACAAATCAATCTGTCAGAGACATCACTTCAGCCGTTTGTCGCGCGACATTGGACACAATGTCGCACGATATATGCCCCTTTTGGAGAAGTGTCGTGCGACATATTACTCCCACAACTATAAATAGACCAACACCCCCAAGGGTTCAAGGACAGCAACTTGGGATTGAAGAATTATTGGTTTATATCTGATTTTCTAGTCTTTCGTCAAGTATTCTCAATTATCGTCTTATTTCTGAAGAATTATCGAATCTATTCTCGACACTCGACGTGTCCCATTTCTAGAATCGAATTCTCAAAAATATTTGGAGAATGAAAAGATCATCATCGCCGGAGATCTCTCTATTGTATTATATTTTCTTTCTTATTATTATTCTCGTCGGGAAGATAAAGAAAGTCTCTTCTAGTATTTAACATTAGATATATGTGTACTTGTTTTACCTCCGTTGTTTTGTCCACGTTTTATTTGAATAAACTTATTGCCAAGTTATAAATAGTCTACCGTTTTCAAAACAAAAGACCCTGACAAAACCATTTGCAAAACCAGAAGAGTAAGTACATTATCATCCGGATAAAATCTTGTTTTCAAAACCCGGACCGGTAAAACTTACTTAGGAATTAAAAACCCGGTATATCCTATATGTTTCATAAATTGTGATATGTTTGGTAGAACTCCCCTCAAGAGTTCTAATTCCATATTGAATTAGTTCTGATACAAGATCCAAAACCTTTTCTAAAAAAATTCAAAACCCGAGAAAAATCGTCGTTATCTGAGAAATAACACGGTAAAACTCCCTCTAAAGTAAGAACAACTCTTGACACTAGTATTTGCATCTTTCAAAACTAAACATTGGATCTCGGAACACAAAGGTTTTTCGTGCCCTTTCCTGTCTTTCCCAGAAATTAGGGTTGTTACTTAGAAAGTAGTAGATTGTCAGTAAAAGCATCCAAGTTTTTCAATATAGAATAAACATATAAAAGACCACTAGAGACCGAAAGGGCAGAATGGGTGCTTAACACCTTCCCAAACCGTAATATAGTTCCCGAATCCTATAGAATCCTGGTTTCATAGACAAACGTGTAAAGAAAGGCTTATCAGTAGCCTTTTCTCTTACATAACTATTTTGTCCGTTTTCTCGTAAAACGTACTGACAACTCTGAAAGAACCCTTTTTGCATCTAGAAATAGAACATAGGAACATCCGATATGAACTATCAACACCAATAGAAGTAAATGGAACGACGGAATCCGTTCTGACGTTTCAGATGCCCAACATACGGAAGCGAGACCCCGGGGTCGCATTTGCGATTTCTCACAAAAGGACTATATTGTATAATTGTCTTTCCTTCATCGTGTTGTATATAAGACTTTTTATAAAGTATCCACTTTGATTTTATTGTATAAACAGTATTTTATGTATAGTGGTTTGAATGTTTCTAGACCTGAAGTGGATTTTAAATGTGATTGGCTGTGGATGCATTTGTATGAAATGGTTTTGAATAACACATATTGGTTTGTCTTTTAAACGAACTCCACATGCCAGGATTTTGTAAAAATGATATTTTAGATGGGATCATATCTTATTTAAGAAAAGGTTTTTAAAAGTTGTGTTTTTTATATTTTAAACCCGCCGTCGCGCACGGCATCCGTGATTAACCTGGTCCCAAAGGTGAAAATCTCATAATGGGATTCGGGGAATCATTAGTTGGTATCAGAGGTATAGGTCCGATTTTCTTCGCGGGGTTGTGGGTAGTTACGCGTTCTTGGGCTAGTGTTTTCGATGCATCTCGGTTGGGTCTCAGTTTATTCCGCATTAGGAATCGTTCGATTGCGTATTAAACCCTTGTTTCTTGTCCATTGTGTATTCAATTCCTTCGGGGGGATTCATTTTAGCATTGCGAGTGTTGCATTTCCTTCTATTGTGTGCAGGAGATAAAGTATTGTCCTTTTTGGACAAGTGATTCTAGGCGGATTGTAAACAGTGTGGAGTCGTTGGTCTAGTGTGATCGCCGAGAGTCGCTCGTAGGAACCGAGGTGGTTCTCCCATTTGTAGATATTTTTATAGTCATCATCCCAGACTAGAGGAGGGTTGTATGGTCAGAGTAGCTCAGCGAAAGCGTAGTAGAACCAATACATACGAGATTTCTGGGTCATTGTGCGAGTGTGCCTTTCGGTTAAGCCAAGTTTTGGGAAATAGTAATCTCACTTTTTTTCATTTTATTGGTATCGATTTCTCCCATTAATTGTTTTGTATCATTTTTATTATGACTATATCATTTCCTTTTGAATCCAATGTTCTCTTGAAATGTGTTTTTGGACTCGGGATGGGATTTGCTACCAAGTTAGCAACGGGAAACTATCGAGTTATATTTTAGTCAACTGAATCACCAAAGGATGACTGATTTATAAATCTATGGTCTTCTATCGCCAACGGAAAGTGAAACGTGGCTTGCTAGTGATAGTAGCCTGTCCCATTTCCTATATTCACCCTATGTGTTCTTTTGATTACAATGGGTGAATGTCGAACTTAATAATCTTTGAACTTTCGGTGTAGTTAATCTAGCATAATTTTGTATGTTCTCTCGAGTCCTGTTATGTTTGGATTAATAGGAAATTGGGTTGTGAGACTTATTGTCTTTATGTGATTATAATATTTGGATGTGTATTGGGAAGCTTTGATCATTTTGGTTTTGTACTTAGTACCTTCGATTTGTGGATTGAGGATTTGAGGATTTTGGTGTGTAGAATTTCTCGGTTGGTTCACCTTGTTGTGTGTCTATTGATCGCTCTCTTACTTAGATTCATGGAGTGAGTTCTATTTCGTTTGTGACTGCGTTTCCTCTTTTAAGGAGGCGAGACCAAGTGTGAACTCGAAATTTGTGTGTTCCCTTGTATTGTACTTCCCCAACGAAATTTCGAGGACAAAATTGGTTTAAGGAGGGGAGATTGTAACACCCCGTATTTTCATTTCATTGCTTTGACTTTCATTTGTCCACTCATTTTGCCTCGGGTGGTGAAATTTTCATTCGAGGAGCCTCGTATTGTTCTAGTACCTTTTAATAGTCGTATTAGCCTCCTTCTACTCGCGTGAGGGATCCTTTAGTGATTTGGGTGGTCCGAATCGATTTCAACTTGTGAATTTTAAGTTTTGGTCTTACGCGATTTCTTTGTTTCTAGCCAAATTTGGTCTACCGTAACTTCTGTGTTTCACGTCCAAATTGGTTGCTGTTTACTCCTATGTCTAAGGTTCATACCATTCTACAACTTTTGTGTTTTGACCAAAGTCCAATTCATACTCCTCGTTGGTCAAAACATCGTACGAAGTAAGCCGGTTAGTAAATTCTGATCGTTCGTTAGCATTTCGGCAAAGCGCTGTCTTCGGAGAATTTTTGGGAAATATCTAGCCAAAATTTGGGAAACTTCCTCTTAGGAAGTTGTAGATGTTCGAGTTAGCTTTCTGTGGACATAAAGATCACCCAAATCGGAGTTCCGAGTAAGAAGTTATGGCCAAATTACGAACAGTGCTCTGGATCCAAAATGCCTGTGTGGATAATGGACTCCATGATCGATCATGGGGGAGACCATGATCGATCATGGTACACCAGAAGGTCAATTTTCACCATTTATTCGTCATTTTAAGCCTCCTCCTTTCCCATTTTCGAGCCACGACTTTAGAGAGAGTTAGAGAAAGGTAAGAGCTTGTGGGAGAGAGTTATTTGGGAGATTTTTACTCATCTTTCATCACCCACCAAAGATTCAAGCTTCAATCACACAAACCCTCGCCCAAAACACTATTTATCATCCCCAACCTTGGTTCTGTCCATTGGAGCTTGAGCATGGAGCTAGGGTTTCGCAATTGAACTTTCACGCTTCATCAACTACGCGATTCCACTACTAAGGTGGGAACACTATTATAAAACTTGTTTTACAAATATTTGATTGTTGCATTAGAGCTTTCAAGAGGAATTGGGGATTTTCATATAAACCTTAGGTTGTTTGCATTTCATGGGGTTGGGGTGAGATAAATCTTCAATTTGTGAGGGATATTGATGGGTTCTCACATCTATTGCATGATTTGAACCTTATATACATGTTTTGACATATAATCACATGATTCATTAAAAACCCATCTTATACACACAAGTTTAACCTAGAAAGTGGGGGTTTTGGGTTTTGTGCACATACAATGGACGATTAGGGGTTATTAAGGATAAAAATACAGAGATATGCCTGTAGTTGCGATTGTAGGGTAACATTTATGAGACTTACACTAAAAATCCATTAGGGTTGAGTAATACGCAACGTACTTTGAGTAGAGCACCTTTTGTGAAGCATGATAGGTACTAGTGACGAGAATACTAGTATGATACTCCTTGATAATATAATAAACATACTTTGGCAGGGCCTAGGTTGCTAGTGCCATATGTACATACTTAGCTTAGTGCACCGTATGAACACTGGTTGGACTAAAAATATGATAGATATGGTTTAGCTTGACATTGTGAGTAGAACGCTACCATTAAACACAAACGGCCCTAGCCTTGCACACATGGCACCATTCATGAGCTAGTTTGTCTTAGTATGAGAAAAATCATGGCTTAATAGGCCTATGGAATATAAGCGTGACGACAATGCTTACAATGATGAAAAGTGTATAAGTGGGCATTTGTATGATATATATACATATATATATGTATGTGAGAACCATATATATGATGATGATGATGTGATTTGTAATATTCATTGTGCGAAATGAATGAATATGATATATTCTGTTATTGACGCGATCACACATATACGCTGGATATGATGGATCGAGCACCGGCTAGCACCCACGTGGCTCAAAGACGGACAGCCTATTGTTGCCCATGGGTGAAAATCCCTAAACTGTGCACAGGGAAAATGAAGTCTGTGACTCTGCCAGTGGTTGTGGTTGCCCACAAAAGAGAGCCCACTCTTAGTATTTTGCCTTTCCATATAACTATGTGTTCTGGGTTAGTTGAGTTTCCCCTGCAAGTGGAGCAGATCCCGTGTGCCACTACTTACCAAATGGTGAGTCCCCGGGAAGTAGTTGGGCTACTAACGAACATCACCCTACTAAGGTGTCTCCTGGTGTAGTTCCTCACGGGTGTCGTTGGAGGCTTGTATGGGTGTTGTCCTCGTTAAATATTCGGAGTTTATTCCTGGGAAAATGTCCTGCATGGTTGTCTCTGAATGACTTTCTTGAAGAACCAAGTCCCTGAGCCACTACCCCACCTGGAGGAGACATGGATAAGAGCTTTGGATCCATTCGGAACTCCCTGGATTCGTTATTCTGGACTTGGTCAGACCGCGGGGTGAAATTGAGGCATTATACAAGAGATATGATACGGACCAATATGACATGATGTGTGTTATTATTATTGATGTTGTTAGTATTATTGTATTATATCAAATCTCTTATGGTGTGTTGATTATATATTGCTTCGAAAGAGTCGTGCACTTGGTAAGAACGTCACGGATAGTAGGCAACGAGACATAACATACTTAGGAAGCAATGGCCATTCATAATGTACTAATGTCAAAAGCGGAAAGTGTTCTTAGCCATTGGCCTTAGAGATACAATAGATAAGCGTGAGAACACGTACGGTTTACGAGTTTGGATGGTCTTTTCATAATGAACATAATATATTAATAACCACATCAGTAATTATAGCTAATTGAGGGAAACCATAATATAATGACTTAGCAAGACAATAGGATGTAGAGCCTATTAGTTTGCCAAGCGCGGACAGTCATAATGCACTAACTCCAAGGAGGAAACAATAAATGCTTGGCTATTAGTTATCGATTCTCGGCATAAGTGCGAAACGTTATGAGATTATGTTGCATAATACTTTAGAACCTTTTTCTATAGCATACCGAACCTTAGGAAGCTAGTGATCGTGATCAGGTGACTCTCCACCGAAGATCCTCGAATAACATTGGAATGAGTATAAATCCATTCCTTGGGAGGTTAAGGGACAAGACTAATGTTTTAGGTAGTTAGCTTCTGTGTGGCTAGGATCGAGATCCTGGTGGGGTTCGAATGCTCATTAAGTGTGAATTGCATTGTATTGTACGGTTTTCAATACACTGCATTTAAGTAAAGGATTTACTTTTTATATAAAGATGCACGTGTATGTGTTTGCAATGTTTATTTTCATATATCAAACCTATATAGTTCCCACTGAGCTCGAATTTGGCTCATTCCTTCTTTTCTAATAGTTTTGCAGGATAAGCTTCGGGGTTAGAACGTTGTTTACGAGTTTAGAAGCCTCTAACGTCCCAAACTGATTTCTAGTCCTTTTATAGGAAGGACTATACTGTATAATTGTCTTGCCTTCATCGTGTTGTATATAAGACTTTTTATAAAGTATCCACTTCGGTTTTATTGTATAAACAATATTTTATGTATAGTGGTTTGAATGTTTCTGGATGTGAAGTGGATTTTAAATGTGATTGGCTGTGGATGCATTTGTATGAAATGGTTTTGAATAACACATATTGGTTTGTCTTTTAAACGAACTCCACATGCCGGGATTTTGTAAAAATGATATTTTAGATTGGATCATATCTTATTTAAGAAAAGGTTTTTAAAAGTTATGTTTTTTATATTTTAAACCCGCCGTCGCTCACGGCATCTGTGATCAACTGGGTCCCGGAGGTGAAAATCTCAAAACGGGATTCGGGGCGTCACAAAGAACCCCCACTACGTGAGCCCTCACTTCACTCTCTAACCATCTCTCAAGCATGGAACCAAATGAAGATGAAATGGATGGAAGAAAATAGTGTATAGCAATGGAGATGGGTATAAAAATCCGCTGGACCTCCTCTGATCGATCAGAGGACATAAATCTAAAGCTCCTCATTTTTTTCCTTTAAGAAATAGCAGTTTTCGGGGCCCGTTTTGACCCCCGAAATGAATTCTATTGGACTCGGCCTTCAAACGAAAATTGTATAGGGGAATGAGATGACACCCTGGTTGCAAACGGGGACACATTTAGACTTCATATGAAGAAGTTATGGCCTTACAAATTTGGCCAAAAACTCACTTTGGCAAAAGTTTGATTTTTCACCGTTAGCTGCCAAATTCACCGTTTGATTTTACAGAGTACAACATCTAGCCAAAAAGGAAGCATCATCCCTACCAGTAGGAGTATATCAATCTTATTTTAGTAACATTTGGCTAATTGCAAAATATTTCACATAATCACCCCAACCAATGGGAATACACTATCCAGCCAATCAGCGAGTCTAATCTTATCCAATACGATACCTTATCAATATAATCAAATATATCATTATTCAAAGGCTTTCTAAAAGGAGCCTCACGCATCCCCAACACATCACCAGAATCCTCAAAAAATCATTACCTTTCACATACATTTCGCTAAAGTAGGGCAGTCTACCCCTATATGTAGTTCACACTTCTCACTAAAGTAGGGCGGTCTACCCCTCCATGTGGTTCATATATTTCGCTAAAATAGGGCGGTCTACTCGTCTACACGGTTCACACACATATTTCACTAAAGGAGGGTGGTCTACCCCCTCTAAACGACTTTCACACACATTCGCTAAAGTTGAATGGTCTACCCCTCTACGCGGTTCACACTCATTTCAATAAAGCAGGGTGATCTACCCCTCTACACGATCTTTTAAAAAATTGCTAAAGTTGGGTAGTCTATTGCACTATGCAACCCTTACTCATTAAAGCAGGGCGATCAACCTCTTTAAGCAGCTCTCTAACATATTTGCTAAAGTATGAGGTCTACACTACTACGCACCCCACACATTCCTATCTCATGAAACATGAAAATCACGTAATGCATTCCCCAACGGCGAAAACCCAGTAGGGAGCACATCCCTATGACACACTAATAGTCAATCCAAGCTAGTGGATCCATTTAGGAAGCCAAAAAGTCCTGCCCCCAGCCGAGTCTTATACCAAAAAGTAGTGAGTCCACTAGAAGAGCTTGTCTTCCAAAATCATTCATTGCCAGACCCTCCTCTATTTCGACCAGCACGAATTCACTTAAGTGCATTTGCATAGCATCATTTTGAAAACATCATGGGGATTCATGCGAGAGCTGCAAAATGATGTATTCTCGTTATCATCCTAGTCTCTTTATTTCACAAAGATCCTAAGCCAAGAGGGTCTGTGAACACCTCATTTTACGACCCTTAGAGGAATATAACTATGACGTCTAGAATCCCGTTATGAGATTTTCACCTCCGAGATCCGGTTAATCACGGATGCCGTGCATGACAACGGGTTTAAAATATAAAAATCACAACTTTTAAATACCTTCTCTTAAATAAGATATGATCCCATCTAAAATCTCATTTTACAAAATCCCGGCATGTGGAGTTCATTTAAAAGACAAACCAATTTGTGTTATTCAAAACCATTTTATACAAATACATCCACAGCCAATCTCCTTTAAAATCCACTTTACATCTAAAAACATTCACACAACTTTACATGAAATACTGTTCCTTCCTATAAAAGGACTATAAACCAATCTAGGGACGTCAGAGGCTTCTAGACTCATAAATCGTGTTCCAAGCCCGTAGCCTATCCTGCAGAACTGTTAGAAAAAAGGGAATGAGCCAAATCTGGGCTTAGTGGGAACTAAATAGTTTTTATATAGAAAATACACACAACATACAAAAACACGTGCAACTTTGTATAGAAAATAAGTACTTAACTATACTAGAATGGTTTAAAAACTATGCAATGTAGTCCGCAAGCAAATGCATGCCAAGCCCTGCCAAGACCCCTATCCTAGCCACCAGAAGCTCTATTCGACTGACGGATCCCATCCGTAAGTAATCCATAAAGTGAATCAGTCCTAAAACTTATATCGGCTCTATTCCCTAAATATCCCGTGGCTACATCGAAGATCAGTAACTATAAGCCAAGCATTCATCATTTCCTCTTTGTTATTAGTTTGTTATGAATTCCATGCTTGGCCAACTAATGGCACTTCCACCAGAATTTCCACCTAAGGCATTACGTTATGACATCCTCTCATTAAGCTAACCATTTGACATACTTACCGCTTTAATTATTAATAACTTGTGTTCAATATGATTCGGCCATCTATTCTCACAACCCATAAGCATTATCCTACCAATACATCGTCTCTAGAGTCCATTATGCATGACTTAGTTGTTCTCTATGTGTATCATATTCTATCTAATAGTGTCCTCCTATATCTTCACATGACTAGATCATGGTCAAGGTAATGTATATACAGATCAATACAAGATATGACACGATACAATGATAATAACAATATCAATGGTAGCAGTATAAGCAACAATCTCACGACAATCCTCGTATCATATCTCTAGCTAGGAATGGAAACAAGTCAGGTATGGGGCAGGTTTGGCCATTACCAAACCTGCCCGCATGTACACCAGCCTGCCCCGAACCCGAGACGGGTTTTTTTTTTAAAACCCAAACCCACCCCGCAAGCATGCCTAGGAGATCCTCCCCGACCGGCCCCGCCCCGAATTATTATTATTATTATTATTATTATTATTAAAAAAAACATAAAAAGGGAGATGTTAATATATTAATGTATATATAAATGTGTTAATGTATACGATCTAGCGGCCCACATTTGGTCAAAATATGTCCAGTTTTTTTTTAAAAAATAAATATTATATATATATATATAATTTTCATATTAATATATTTATATATGTAAGCGGGTCGGGTCAGGTTTTTAATAGGCAAAACCCTAACCGTCCCCAAACCCATTCCGGGTTTTTTAAAAAAATACCAAACCCGCCTTGGTCTAAAAAAACCCCGCCCCATCCGGGTTGCGTAGGGTCGAAAACCCGCCGGGTTGGATTTTTTTTCCCATCCCTGTGTCTAGCATAATGCCTCAGTTTTGCCCCGCGGTCAGTCCAGGCCCAGAACAACGGATCCCGAAGGCTCCGTGGCTCTTGTCCATGTCTTCTCCGAGTGGGGAATGGCTCAGGGACTTGGTTCTCCAAGTAAGGCATTCGGAGATAACCCTTAAGACCTTTTCCTGGGAATGACACTCCGAATAATTAACGAGGAGAACACCTCATACAAACCACATCGACACTGTGGAAAGAACTACACCAGGCGATACCCTAGCAGGGTAATGACCATTAGTAGCCCAACTACTTCGTAGGGAACTCACCATTGGGTAAGTAGTGGCCCACTGAGCCCGTGTTTGGTTCACTCCCATTTTCCAATAGTTTTGTAGGTATTTCCTTGGGCGGTACGAGTACGAATTAGAACCTCTGATGACCATAAACAGATGTAGTCATTCGTGGATGACTTGTAACCTAAGAGTTATATTTATTACTACCATTAGTGTTGTTTGTATTATTAAATTGTATCCATTTCAATTTATGTGAGATGTAAGGCCTTATTATTTAACTATTAGGACCTCGTTGGAGGAATTGTTTGATATAAGGATTATTTGCCTTATTGTATTGATTAAGGTCTATAGAAATGTGGACTTGATGTTCTAGATATAAAATTTATCTTTTTATTATTTTATAGGTATTGGTTTATTGAACATACGAACTCCACATGTCAAAATTTTCTAAAAATGTGGCCTTATATGAAATTTTCTATTATATTAGTTTCACGCTTTGCATTTCAAACCCGCCGTCGCGTACAGCACCATGATTAACTGGGTCCTGGAGGTTTAAACCTCATAACGGGATTCGGGACATCACACCTTACACTCGTGTGAGTGATCATTTGGTGGTTCGGGTGTTCCGAATCGATTCTTATTTGTAAATCATAAGTTTCGGTCTTACGCGATTCTTTGCATTTAGCCAACTTTGGAGCACCATAACTTCTTCATCTCATATCTGATTTAGTTTTCGTTTGTGCGAATGCCTAGGTTTCATACCATTCTACAACTTTCAAGTTTTGACTGCAGTCCAATTCGCACTCCTCACTGGTCAAAACATCGTGTGAAGTAGGCCGATTAGTAAATTCTTATCATTCGGCAGAGCGCTGTGTTCGGTGAATTTCTTGGAATGATCCGTCCATAATTTGAGGAAACTTCCTCCTAGGAAGATGTAGACCTTTGAATTACCTTTCCATGGACATAAAGAACACCCCAATCCGAATTTCGAGTAAAAAGTTATGGCCAAAATACTTACAGTGCACCAGATTTCACTCATCAGTAGACTGATGGGATTGATATGTCTACTGAAAGGGTTCTGAACACGATTATAAAGGCAAAACGGTGCTCATTTCATCTAGAACATATTCACCCATCTAGAGAGCTTTGAGAGGGCGATTGGGGAGCTATTTTGGGAGCTTTTAAAAGGGTTTCATCACTTCTAAATATGAGTTATCATTTGTATAATCACTATCATCATCTTCCTCCTCAATTTCCTTCCTCCATTAATGAGGGTTTCAAGCTCTACTTTGGGAATTTCTCAATTTCTCGGAGTACGGCTCAATCCACCGCTCTAAACCTCTTAGATTTGCTTGATTGAGGTGGGAAAAATAATATTATAGTTCATTTTCAAAGATTATGCTTTCAATCACCATTTTCATACAAATTGGGGGGTTTTCTATTCGAAACGGATTTCTACGCATTCGTGGGTCTTGGGTATGAAATTTATTATTAAAATTGTTGGTTATCACTTATTATTGTTAGTATTTCATGATTTCATAAGAACATCTCACATTTAGTTGATTTATCACTCGCTGGCACATAAGTGCGTATAAGCTATTTGGGTAAAATAAAACTTTAATATGCGCTAGATATGGGGTGTTATCCATAAGATGAGCCATATTATGTCTTCAAATGATATATACAACCCTCGTACACATTGTTGGGATACATGTATATACGGATATATAATGATTGGTTTGATGTGTGTTTTTATTATTTTACCTCATGTGTGTGATATTATTGTTGTGTTTAAGTCATCTATTAGCATATGCGAGGTTTATATGAAACCCACCAGTCCGTATCTGGATCGAGCCAACTTCCAAATGGGTTTTTGAATAAGTTATATATTGAAATCATATGGAAAGTCTTTAATGGAACCAATAGGCAGTGATTGTGAATTTTACTTGGCTTGGAGCCAATTATGTGTTTTGTTATAAAACTTATGGATGAGCCACAAGCGAAGGGTAGGACATACTTGATGGAGTTGGCTTAAGAATAGCATTAATATGACTACGTGATGGCTCAGTATATACATATACAAGCTGGGGTAGATATATATACACACAACATATGTATATGCATGTGATGCGCATCTCTATGAGTATATTATTTGAAGAATGTCTTTCATATGAATGTTTTGGATTTAATTAGGAACTAATGGTCCGCGGGGGGAACTTAGCCTTGGTGGCTACATACCCTGGTTCGCGTAGAGGGACCCTACTATTATAATAGCATACTCTATGGTCCGTAGGGGGACCTAGCATTGCTGCATACCCTACACTATCTGGGTGGTCCATGGGGGGTTGCATACCCTAGCCTTGGGGGCTTAAATTGCCATCACTGTGCACGGTAGAGTAAATCCTAGATGTCCGATGTAGAATGGGATTGACAGTTAAAAGATTAGTGCCTAAGATGTCTTTTAGTGTATTTTATTATTATCACGAATTATACTTATTTTGCCGACACATATATATACATTTTAGTATATTATATAATCGAGCCCGGGATATCATTTGACACGCATATCATATAAAATGGTTTTCATTGCATTGATATATATCATATGTTATAGAAATGGTATATATATGCATGATAACAACAAAACTATTTTCATTTTAATGTATCGCATGTATGGTTTTGAAATGTACTTTTACACAAAAACCTTGTAGTTCCCACTAAGCCGTGTTTGGCTCACTCCCATTTTCCAACAGTTTTGCAGGTACTCCCTTGGGGTGGGACGAGCACGCGATAGAAAACCTCTGATGACCGTATAAGTTTGTGGTTGTCCATAGACGACTTGTATCTTATGAGCCATATATATTAATATAAGTCGTACAATTTATATCATTGTTGTATTCAATTTTATCTATCAGTGATGTCCAAGGCCTTTTATAAATTATTGGGACCTCGTTGGAGGGATTGTTGTATATTGAATTGTTTGACTTTTATTTTATTTAGACCTTTCAAATGTGGAGTTAAAGTTTTTGATAGACTTATATATTATTCTACAGGTGTTGGTTTTATTGAAAATACAAACTCCACGTGCCAAAATTTTTTAAAAAATGCGGCCTTATTTGTAATTTTCTATTATATCAGTTCTAAGTTATGCATTCCAACCCGCCATCATGCAAGGTACCGTGATTAACCGGGTTCCAAGGTTCAAACCTCATAACGAGATTCGGGGCGTCACATACATAGAGTGGGCTCTCCTTTCTAGGCAACCACAGGCGAAGCCACCTACTTCATTTTACCTGTACACGATTTAGGGATTTTCACCCATGGGCGGCAATAGGTGTCCCGTGTTCGAGCCACTCAAGAGCTACCTGGTGCTCGGTCTATCATACCCAGCCCATATGTGTGATCGCGTCAATAACAGAATATATCATATCCATTCATTCATACAATGAATATTTTCAATCACATCATCATCGTCACACATATGGCTATCCGCATATAGATACAATATACATTCGCCCACTATTTATTAATCATCATTAACATCGTCGTTAATCATTTCTATAAGCGTCATCATCACGCTTATACTCCACAAGCCTATTAATCCGTGATTATTCTCATACTAAGACAAACTAGCTCATTAATGGTGCCATGTATGTAAAGCTAGGGTTGTTTGTGTTTAATGGTAGCGTTCTAGTCACAATGTCAAGCTAAACCATAGCTATCGTATTTTTAGTCCAATCGGTGTTCATATGGTGCACTAAGCTAAGTATGTACATATGGCCTTGGCAACCTAGGCCCTGCCAAAGTATGTTTATTATATTATCAAAGAGCTAGTACCCGGATCATATTCTCGTTACTAGTACCTATCATGCTTCACACAAGGAGCTAGACTCAAAGTACGTTGCGTATAACTCCGCCCTAATGGATTTTTAGTGTAAATCTCATAGATGTTACCCTACAATCACAACTACATGCATATATATGTATTTTTATCCTTAATAACCCATAATCGTCCATTGTATGTGCACAAAACCCAAAACCCCCACTTTCTAGATTAAACATGTGAGTATAAGATGGGTTCTTGATGAATCATGTGATGTAGAAGTGAAAACATGTGTTTAATGCTTCAATCATGTAATACAAGTGATATTCTATCAATATCTAACACTAATCGAAGATTAATCAAGCCTAACCCATTATAATGCAAACAACCTAGGATTTGTGAAGAAATCCCCAATTTCTTTTAAAAGCACTATTGCAACAATCAAGGGTTTGAAGAAGAGTTTTAGTAATAGTGCTCTCACCTTAAAGAAGTTGATTCCGCGATTAGATGAAGCGTAACGGCCGTCTCGCGAAACCCTAGCCCAAGCTCGAGCTCCAATGGAGGAAGAAGGAAGAAGAAGATAATGAATAGTAACTTGGAAGTGGGTTTGTGTGATTTGGAACTTAAATCTTTGATGGGTGATGAAAGATGAGTAGAAACCTCTCAAGGAACTCTCTCCCACGAGCTCTCACCTCTCTCTAACTCTCTTTAAAATTGTGGCTCAAAAATGGGAAACGAGGAGGCTTAAAATGCCTTAAAGTTGTGGTCAAAACTGACTTTCTGGTGTACCATAATCGATCATGGTCTCCCCCATGATCAATCATGGAGTCCACTGCCTGCATAGGCATTCTAGATCCAAAGCACTGTTCGTGATTCTACCATAACTTATTGTTCATAACTCAAATTCAGGTGATCTTTATGTCCACGGAAAGCTAATTTAAAGATCTAAAACTTCTTAGAGGAAGTTTCCACAAATTCTGAAGACATTGCTTTGCCAAAGCACTGCCGAACGAACAAAATTCACTAACTGGCCTAGTTCGCACGATGTTTTGACCAACGAGGAGTGTGAATTGGACTTCGGCCAAAACACATAAGTTATATAATGGTATAAAATATAGACATAAGCACAAACGAAAACTAAATCAGATTAAAGATGAGGAAGTTACGATGCTCCAAAGCTAGCTAAAAACAAGGAATCGCGTAAGACCAAAACTTATGATTCATAAATCGAAATCGATTCAGACCACCAGGATCACCAAACGGTCACTCACATGAACAAGGAGACTAACATAACTATTAAAAAGTGTTAAAACTCTACGAGGCTCCATGAATCGAGATTTTACCACCTGAGGTGAAATGAATGGATAAACGAAGGTGAAAACGGTGGAATGAAAGTACGGGGTGTTATAATAACTTTCAAAGAAAATGAGCACACATGCATACATACTATGCATAGATAACATAGGTCAACGAAGGAAGTAAAAAGGTTACCCGGATGAGAAGTTACGAGGATAACCAGAAGCTGCCGAAAATCGAAAACCGTCAATCTTGTGAAATATTTGAAAGGAAGCCTTCCATTATTCTTATCATCCTCAAAATTTTAAGGTTGTTACACATTATCATCAAGAGTAACATATTCCAAAATCAACTTGATCCGACGGCAAAATCTTCAGGAATTAGTAAGAGTGATAGTTCACTTCGGGTAATAAAAAATAGGCGTTCTCGAATTTCAATCTATTGAACTGATACAACAAAAATCGAAAAGTGTTAATAGTGAATGTTGTGTGGACAAAGGTTTGAGGACACTTTGTCCACATGACACACAAACACGTTGTCTTATGGACAAAGGGTCAAACAAAGACCCATTATCTCAGCCCCATGGCCCTTTTTGGATATAAATAAACCTGCATTGGCCCCTTTTGAAGCCTTAGATAGCTCGAGAACTTTGGGAATAATGTTCGAAAATATTATTCCTCTATTTTTAAGGCTCTCTAGTATTTTTTTTTAATTCAATCCGGCTTTATTTATTTATTTGCTTTTGTTTTCTCAATCATAATAAATTAATCGAATGATTAAATTGCTGTTAATCTCAAATTTAGTCCATATTTTATATTTTAAACCTGTTTGCAAAACTAAAGGAGTGGAATGAGCTGTAACCATTTTTTTTTAAAAAAATTATCTGTTAATCTTATTTTAATAATAACAATAAATCAATCATGTGTAATTTAACATGTTTCTTGATATAAATTTATAGTTCATTTATATAGAATATCAAGAATAGCATGATTGCTTAAAGAAAGCATGACAAGGATCATCGATATATTATCCAATTAATTCAACAATGCATTGGACTAGACAAGGAAGATCAACCTCATCACAATGAAATTCATGAAGATCAAGATCAAGGATCATATGCAAAAAGCTTCATGGCAAGAGGTTCAAGTGGAGATCAAATTGAAGAAACAAATCGAAGCATTCAAAGACTCATTAATTCGATAGTTGAGTGAGTGCTTAGGATTTATGTAAAGTTTCTTATTTGATTATTTATATAGCTCATACATATTGATACAACATTCTTAGATTGATCAAAATCATTTCAAAACATCATTCTTGCAAAAACCAGTTTTGAAATAAAATTCATATTAAATTCAAATGATCATATTTTGAGTTTTCCCAAAAATAGGTGTCTTAGAAACCTATATTTGAGGTCCCCAAAGCATTAAAATTGATTTCGGAGCTTCTATACAAAAGTGTAAAAATTGGGATTTTGGCCTGATGGACAGAGCCCATCAGTCGACTGATGCATTATAACTCAGTCAACTAAAGGCCCATCAGTTGACTGATGCATTGTGCTTAGTCGACTGATGGATTGTGCTTAGTCGATTGATGCTTCAGAATATAGCCGTTGGATTTCTGACTTTTTACCATTTTTGGTACCAAACTTCTACCAAACCTCAAAAACGTCTATATCACTCTTGGGACTATATATATGACTTCTTAGACACATTTGAAACAACTTTTAATCATTCTTATATACATACTTCATCTATTTTCAATATCAAAAGATTCAAGAAATTATTTTTGATTAATCATTCTTATTGAGCTATAAATCTTGATCAAATAAGTAACTCTAGTGTGAGTTTCAATTGTATCTCTTAAACACTTTTGAGTTGTTGTTCACTAGTGTGAATCACCAAACAATCTATATTCAAATTGTGAAAGGTAAATCTCATAGGAAAACTGATGGAAACTTAGTTCCAGAATCGTTTAATATTGCGTATAGACCGAACAAAAATTTTTATGTAAAACCCTAGCACGGAATTGGATTTTACCTTCGAGATCTCTCTTGTTTGATCTCGTCTCAGTACAAATAGGGATTGGTGGAGACGAATCGAGAATACGGGCTCGATTGAACCTTAAGATCTTCTATCGTATTCCTTTCGCCGTGCAATCCTATACCGAGTGTGGGCTGCGGTATCACCAATATCTCCTTCTCTACTCTCTGCGGCACAAACCCTAAATTCGTGAGAATTATTGGGTCGAGATAAGAGGCAACGCTAGCATATATATAAGGCTACGATAGGGACCCTAAGGAGAAATAAGTGTTTGGGCTTACTATGAAAAACTGGAATCCTAATTCGATTAAGAATTGTTTCATTCCATAAATTATAATTCACACCACTAAAGAATTATAATTGCACTCCCGTCCTTAAATCAAAAATTATATTTCGAGCTCCTTGTTATTAAATACTTATTATTCTCCCCACGTTAAGATTTTAGATAACCGTCATTTAAATTAAATTACTGACAGTTATATTTAAATGACTTATTAATCCTTGAGCGTACCACTTAACTTAGTTGACATGTCGGATTAACATAATCCACCTGCAGGGTTTGACATGATCAAAACTTATACGCTTCTCAAGAGGATATCATCAATCCCTATACCGGGACGTGGATTCCATCAATAATTAAATTCATCATACATATAGTGTCGCTATCCAATTCACGAAGATTATTGATCCATAAATGAATCTCACTCTTAATGAGTCAAAACAACAAACACTACATATATATGCTTATTAATTATTTCAAGATTAAGAGCATAAGTAATCATAATAACCATGGGATTTTAAATTGTTTTATATAGTCAGTATAAAAATAATTAACCCAAATTGGTCTTATTCAATACACACAAAGTTTACTAGTACAACAAGTTAAAACTGTACCATTTCATATAGTTAAGATAAACTACTAAAACTTGTGCTACAATCCTACCAATGGTTGTCCAATTCCATCTAAGACCGTGAACCAATAAACTTATATTTCACAAGAACCGATGATATGATCCTCTGTGTGTAAGCTATACTCTACATACCAAATCATCTACTATATGGAATAAAAGACACACACATGCACAATATTTAAATAAATAATATAATGCAACCATTGCCCAAAACGATTCTCATTAAAATAACAAAACCGAGTCTATATAACATATGAAAACCAATAATAATAAAATCATGACTTTTAGTATATCACTCTAACAAAAACAAGAAGATAAATTCTTGTTTAGTATTTATGAGAGGTAAATCTCATAGATTTGCAAGAGGGATTCTTGTAAGAGTATTGTGGTGTAGCAATACTTGAAGAGTGTAGTGAGACAACAACACTTGTAAAGGTTTGATATTCACCCGGAAGAAGATTGAAATTAGTGGAACTTCTAGGAGAACTAACCGAGCGCGGACGTAAGGTTTTAGCAAACCGAATCGCGAGGACAAAAGGCCTTGGACTTCTATTGTTTTAATCTTTCTAACTCAAGCTATCTATTTATTGCTATATTATTGCTTGTATTTTTAAGATTTCTTATTTTCTTGTCTTGGGATTGATTGCTTGAATTGATTATTTCCTTGTTATACTTGTGTAGCTTAATTGTTTTGCTTAAACAATTTTTGAAAAAATTTTAACTCCGCATTAAGTTTTGAAAACCCTATTCACCCCCTCTAGGGTTAAAATCCGACCAACAATTGGTATCAGATTGTGTATTCTTGTTTTGATTTCACAATCTTAGAGTCCTCAATCATGTCTTATTATCAAGGAACCGGCCTTTTCGAATGTGCTTCTATTTATAGGCTACTATTGTTTGATGGCAAAAACTATGGTTATTGAAAAAATTGTATGTGTACATTTTTATAAGCCAACGATTTTGAACAATGGAAGGTTACATTTGTTGGACCTTATGAGATTACAAAAACCGACGAATCGGAAAATATTATGCCCAAGTATATATCCGAATACAATTAGCATGATATTAAAAAAAATTATTCAATGCTAAAGCTTTAAATTCATTACATTGTGCTTTATCTATGAATGAATACAATAAAATCTCTAGTTACAAAACCAGAAAAGAGATTTGGGACAAGCTTGAGGTTGCCCATGAGGGAACTTCTTAAGTCAAGGAGGACAATATAAATATACTTGTCCATGATTATGAATTGTTTAAGATGGAGCCTAACGAATCACTTTCTTTCATGTATAGTAGATTTTCTATTCTCACTAACGCTTTGGACTTTCTTGACAAGCTGTATTTTAATGAAAAGAAGATTAGAAAAATTATTAGGATTCTTTCAAAGGTGTAGAGGCCTAAGGTGACGGCAATTCAAGAAGCTAAGAACCTCAAAACTCTTAGCATGGATGAGTTATTGGGTTCTCTCAAAACCCATGAGAAGAAGGATGAGAGAAAGCAAATCCATTGACAGTAATTTTTTAAAGCCAAATGAAGAAAAAAGAACAAAATGAGATGGAGACATGGTACTTCTCTCTAAGAAATTTGAGAAATTCCTAGCAAAGCAGAAGTACTCTCAAGGGAAAATTAACAACTATCCCTCATCCTCAAAAATCATCAATAATAGATCAACTCATCCAAAAGTTGATAATGAGGAAAGGAAGTGCTTCCATTGTCATGAACCGGGACACTACAAGTCAAATTGTCCGGTTAGAATAAATAAGAAGAGAGAAAAGAAGGAGGAGTTTTACAAGAAATTGAAGCATGCTCTCAAAGAACATTTAAGCAATTTGGAAAAAGACGAATCCGATTCAAGTGATGAAGAGATGGCACACCTTTGCCTTATGGCAAAAGAGGAGAGGCATACAAATCATTGCCTCATCGATGAAGCTCATATGGGGGTTACCATTTTCTCTCCGTGGCCTTGACCCTTTTTTATGTTGCAATAGGGGAAGAAAATGTGTGTTAATGGTGATCAATATTGTTGGTAAGACTTTAATTTATTTATGTCTTTAACATTGATACTTTTTTTTTTTTGAAAACTTTATTTGAGATCAAAAATATTTTATTGGTTTTAAAACTATCTCAAATATTTCAAATGCTTTTCACAATCATTTATTTTATCTTATGCATAAATTGAGGTGGAGCATATATCATTTACTCATATGCTATTTATGCTTGTTATCGTAAACACACATTAATTTATTGTCATAATCAAAAAGGGGGAGATTGTTGACCTAAAGGTTTTAATCTTATTTTGATAATAACAATAAATCAATCATATGTAGTTTAACATGTTTCTTGATATAAGTTTATAGTTCATTTATATGGAATATCAAGAATAGCATGATTGTTTAAAGAAAGCATGACAAGGATCATCGAAATATTATCCGATCAAGTCAACAATGCATTGGACTAGACAAGGAAGATCAACCTCATCACAATGCAATTCATGAAGATCAAGATCAAGGATCATATGCAAAAAGCTTTATGGCAAGAGGTTTAAGTGGAGATCAAATTGAATAAACAAATCGAAGCATTCAAAGACTCGTCAATTCGATAATTGAGTGAGTGCTTAGGATTTATGTAAAGTTTCTTATTTGATTATTTATATAGCTCATACATATTGATAAAACATTCTTAGATTGATCAAAATCATTTCAAAACATCATTCTTGCAAAAACTAGTTTTGAAATAAAATTCATATTAAATTCAAATGATCTATTTTGAGTTTTCTCGAAAATAGGTGTCTTAAGAGCCTATATTTGAGGTCCCCAAAGCATTAGAATTGATTTTGGAGCTCATATACAAAAGTGTAAAAATTGGGATTTTGGCCTGATGGACAGAGCCCATCAGTCAACTGATGCTTTAGAATATAGCCGTTGGATTTTTGATTTTTTACCATTTTTGGTACCAAACCTCAAAAACGGCTATATCACTCTATGACTTCTTAAACACATTTGAAACAACTTTTGATCATTCTTATATACATATTTCATCTATCTTCAATATCAAAAGATTCAAGAAATTATTTTTGATCAATCATTCTTATTGAGCTATAAATCTTGATCAAACAAGTAACTCTAGTGTGAGTTTCAATTGTATCTCTTAAACACTTTAGAGTTGTTGTTCATTGGTGTGAACCACCAAACAATCTATATTCAAATTGTGAGAGGTAAATCTCATAAGAAAACAATAAGGTAAATTCTTGTTTAGTATTTGTGAGAGGTAAATCTCGTAGATTAGCAAGAGGGATTCTTATGAGAGTATTCTGGTTTCGCAATACTTGAAGAGTGTAGTGAGACAACAACACTTGTAAAGGTTTGATCTTCACCCGGAAGAAGATTGGAATTAGTGGAACTTCTCGGGGAACTAACCGAGCGTGAACGTAAGGTTTTAGGAAACCGAACTGTGAGGACAAAAGCCTTGGACTTCTATTGGCTTAATCTTTCTAACTCAAGCTCTCTATTTATTGCTATATTATTGCTTGTATTTTTTAGATTGCTTATTTTCTTGTCTTGGGATTGATTTCTTGAATTGATTATTTCCTTGTTATACTTGTGAAGCTTAATTGTTTTGCTTAAACAATTTTCGAAAAGTTTTTAATTACGTATTAAGTTTTGAAAACCCTATTCACCCCCCCCCCCCCCTCTAGGGTTAAAATCCGACCAACACTAGTTTCATTAGTCTCGTTTTACAAAGGAATCACCAAGCATTTGTATCCGATTTAATCTGTAAATCGCGCTGCTTATGTAAATTTTCAATATGAGAGTATTAGATTCGTCAATACCAGTGTAAATCATTAAATTGTGGTACACTGTTGATGAACGAATCTTGAGGACTACCGGATATCTGATTTCAAATCGAATTAGCTTCTAAAAAGCCTTGAGCTTTACCAAACACACCTGTTTTGCTATCTATCATTATCAAAAACACTTTTTCAAATCACACACACTGATTTCTAAAATCAAATCGGCGAAACACAAACCACAAGCTTTCTATCCCCACCTCAAATCCCATTTTCCTAAAATTTTGGATTGATACGCAATAACATCAATAAGTGTGCGAATTCTCGATTATAATTACACGCATATCCAACTCAAAGACCGAAAGGGTGAATTGGATGCCTAACACTTTCCCGAATCATAACTTAATCCCCGAACCTTCAAATCAACTGGTTTTCCATTAATTGTGTTTAAAAGGTCATCTAATTCATAAACGTTCCTCTTTCACACACATTTTTGTTGTTTAGTAAAATAAACTGTTGACTTTGATTTTCTTTAAAAACCATCATATTTTCTCCAAATTAAAAAATGAGCCGTTTTCCAAATAAATTGTAAAACTGGATGATTCACTGCCTATGACGACTCGTCATCGAAAACGCAAGTTCTCACATAGGGGGAACTGACAACAGTCCTTCTTAAATAGTAGCGTGGTCTCTTTTAGGCAGGTCTGATGTGATCCAGGCTAGCACAAGCACGTATTTGATTAAAGCATTGATCGGTAGGGTCCGTAATAGTATTGGATGACCTTGGAGCATACTTGTACACACGCACCTAAAGGATTTAAGCATAGTCAAACACGGAAGTCATGGAGCACGCAAAGTCAACTATTATTTTAAGTAGTTTTTATTATTAGAATTATTATTATTTCATTATTCAATTAGGAATTAGATTAGTAGTTTTCTTTTTGAATAAGTTTCCATATTATTTTTATTATTAATTTCCTTATTGCATTAAGATTATTCTAGAAGTTATTTTCCTTTTCTAAGTAGGAATTAGTTTCCATATTGTTTTAGGAAACTAATTAGTTGCTTTATCTCCTATTTAAAGGAGTTCTTTTCATTGTTTTAAAGAGGTTTTGATGATTAATAATATTGAGAGTTTTCTCTTTGTGTCCCCTAAGAATATGTTGAACATGTTGAATTGATTAATTCAATTATTCTTGACTTGTAACACGCCTGCCTTAACTTACAGGATAACACTTGTACTTAAGGCCTGGAGCATTACTGACCCGTCTTAGTAGCTGATGTGCCAAGAAATTGGTACAATTTAGGGCACTAATATATATCTTGAAGAGGATATATTACTACATTTGTTGTGTTTTTGGAGCTTTTCAGGTATTTGGAATTAAATCGAGAAGTTTGCAATTGAAGGAAAAAAATGGCTGCGCCCAAGGCTTGAGTTCAATAAATTTCTGGCACTAATCCGTACATAATTTGAAGAAAACTCCAGAGACAAAAGTTCTATATTTTTTATTTAGCTACGCATGGACGAAACCTTGCGTCAATCAGAGTTCGGAGCGCAAAGTTATGGCCAAAATACAATCAGTGCGCCCAAATAATTAATTCGAGTGGGCCAATTAAATCCAAGCCCATTCAGCCCAATAATAAGCCTGCAGCTGGCCCATGTCATATTTATTAAGTCCAAGTCTTGTTTCTCAACTCCAAGCCCATTATATATTAAAAGTATAGCAGCCAAGTATTATATATGGAGCAGCCAGACCTGCACAAAGGGGAGCGGCCGAAAATTGGGTTTTATTTTATTTTATTGTTTTTCCTTCTTGCTGTGCACAGTTATCGAGGGTTGCAAATTTGTTTTCCTCTTCTTTCTTTCTTTCTTTTCCTTTCTCTTCTTTTACAGAGAATCGTGGATTGCTATTTTTTTTTAACTTCTTTTATCGAGCAGGATTAAGGATCAAAACTGTAATGCCCCATGTTCCTTTTTCCGCGTTGACCTTCTCTTAAGCCCGGTATGGCTTAATCTCCGTCTGAGAGCGAGCATTGGAACCCGTGACCTTCGCACTCGACCGGATAGTTCTAGTATGTCATGTTAGTTATATTTAGTTTGAGGGAGTGATCGTTATGTTATTCGAGTGGTTCGAGTTGAAACCGAGGCGTAAATCGCGTGTTTCGACTTTTCGCGATTCATAGATTTATGGCCAACTTTGAGAGGCCATAACTTCTTCATCCGATGTCCAAACGACTCTCCATTTTCGGCCACGTCTTCATTTCTTTTCCCTCTACAACTTTCGTGTTTTGGCCGAGTCGAGATTCAGCCGTTTCGAGGTCCGTTTCGAGCTTAGAAAGTCATTTGCTGTTGCAGTGACTTCCATGATCGATCATGGAAGAGGCCATGATCGATCATGGTCCTCCAGAGAGTTCCAGAACGCTTCATGATCGATCATGGGGGACCCATGATCGATCATGGTTCACCTGTAAGTCGGTTTTGAGCGTTTTTAACCCATTTTTACGTCATTTAACACCCCCACAACCCCCCACTTTCGTGCATCCAACATAGAGAGGGACAGAGGGAGATTCTAGAGAGCTCTAGAGAGAGAGATAAGAGATCACGCACATCTCTCATCGTCCATCCAAGATTGGAGTGCCGAATCGTTTCTTCTTCACTATTCATCATCCTTCCCGCTTTCTTCTTCCGTTGGAGCTTGCGTTGAAGCTAGGGCTTGGGAAATACGGCTTCTGCGCTTCATCGAGTTGTGGATTCGGCTTGTCTAAGGTGGGGACACTAGTACAAAAACTTGTTTTCCAACGTTTGATTGATGATTAGCGATTTAAACTACAAATTTGGGGATTTTGATCAAAAGCATGTGTTGTTTGCATCTCTTGGGATTTGGGCTAGATGATTCTTAGATTAATGATGGATATTGATAGATTATCACTCCTACAGCGTGATTGATTATCTAGTTCCATGATTTAGCATGCGTAGCTAGAGGTTCATGTGAAACCAACTCCGTAGCTATTCGTATGACTTATAAATTGGGGGTTTTAGGTCTTGTGCTTATAGATGGATGATTGTGGGTTATTAATGATAGAGATACACATCTATACCATTAGATACGACCGAATGGTGTTATTTATGGTATGTGTGGTGAGAATCCACTACGGTGGAATGGTATGCCTTAACGTACGAGTCTAGTGGCTTGCGTAGAGTGTGCTAGGCACTCGTAACGAGAGTTTAGTCTTGATACTCTTTAGAATGCATGAAACATAGTTGTTAGGGCACGGATTGCCCCTAGTCATGGACACGGACACCTAGGCGAGTTGTATTGGTATGCCGGATGAGCTAGATTCATAATAACCAATACATGGCTTGATAGGATGACGTGAGCATCATTATAAAACACGTAATGAGACATATGATGTTAATAATGAATACTTGGCTTAATGATATAGCTAGTGAATCATTATGGAACACATACGGTCTTAGTTGAATACACGTATCACATGATGAGGCGTATAACTCGATTACTGAATCAATTGGCCTTATTATGAGAATGATCATGTGACGATAAACGTATGGAGTATACGAGTGATGAATACTCTTGTAAAAATGATTGACGATGATGTCAATGATGATAAATGGATGAGTGGGCGCTTGTATGATTATATATGTGATGCTTAGCCATATGTGTGATGTATGATTGATGATGATGATGATGATATTCATTGTGGGAAATGAATGAATGTGATGTATGTTACTGTGATCACACATATGGGCTGGATATGATGATATGCCGAGCACCGGGTAGCTCCCCGTGACTCGAAGGAGGGCCGCCTATTGCCGCCCATGGGTGAAAGGCCCTAAACCGTGCACGGGGAAAATGAAGTCGGTGACTCCGCCGGTGGTTGTGTTGCCCACAAAGGAGAGCCCACTCTAGGTATCTTGCCTTCCAACTGGACTATGTGTCCTTGGTTAGATGAGTTTTCCCGGCAAGCGGAGCAGGTCCCGTGTGCCACTACTTCCTACATGGTGAGTCCCCGGGAAGTAGTTGGGCTACTAATGGTCATCACCCACTAGGGTATCGCCTGGTGTAGTTTCTCCAGAGTGTCGATGTGGTTTGTATGTGGTGTTCTCCTCGTTAACTATTCGGGGTCTTGTCCCCGGGAAAGTGACCGTCGCGTGGGTTATCTTCGAATAACCTACTTGGAGAACTAAATCCCTGAACCATTCCCCACCTGGAGGAGACATGGACAAGAGCTTGGGATCCTTCGGGACTCGCTGGATTCTCTGTTCTGGGCCTGGTCAGACCGCGGGGTGAAACTGAGGCACTATACTGGAGATATGATACGGATTGTTGTGTTATGGATGTGAATTGTTTATATTATCATTATTATTGTATTGTATCATATCTAGTATGGCATGGTTGATTATATATTGCCTCGGACGAGTGTACTTTTAGTGAGAGTAATGATATATACACTATTGTAAGGAATATAATATACACAGGAAAGCGTTGGCCAATCATAATGTATTAACAGATTAAGTGAAAAGCATTGATAGCTAATGGCCATAGAAACCTAGTATACAAGTGTGAGTACGTGGCTTGGTTGTGAGAACGAAGTAGAGATAATGCCTTGTAGGTGGCCAAGTATGGAATCCATAACGTACTATAACTAAAGAGAAAATGATAGATACTTGGTCAACTGTCATGACATACGGTATAGGTACCGGATAGCATAGTATATCCTTGAGTTACACTTGAGAACGGACTCAAGTAGGGTTATATCTACGATTCACTAGTAATGTGAGATCGACTTAAGGTATTCCATGGGAGGTCTACAGATGGGATAGGTTGATTGGATAGTCAGCTTCCTGGTGACTAGGATGGGATTCCTAGTGGGTTCTGCACACACGGGTGTGTGAGTTGCATTGCATTGTTTGGTTTACAAACTGTTGTATTAACGTAAAACAACTATTTTCTATATAAAACCTATATAGTTCCCACTGAGCCCGGATTTGGCTCACCCCGTTCTCTAAACAGTTTTGCAGGTCAAGCATCGGGGATTGGCGTGTGGTCTACGAGTCTAGTAGCCTCTGATGTCCTATATCTTTTGTAGTCCTTGAACCAAGGACTTAGTTGCATATAGTCTCTTGTTGTATTAAACTCTTTCTATTTATGTATGGACTTTACCATTATTTTGGGTAATGGGCTATGGATTTGTACAAACAGTTTTTATATATAGATGTGGAGTTGGATATGATGGTGTTTGTGTGAATGTACTTTGTAAACTGTACGGGTTTGGTTTTTATTTAAGTAAACTCCACATACCGAGCATTTGTAAAACTGGACATTTTATTGAGGAAAAATTTTTAAAAGTTATGGATTTTATATTTTAAACCCGCCGTCGCGTACGGCATCCGTGATTAACCGGGTCCCGGAGGTAAAAATCTCAGAACGGGATTCGGGGCGTCACAAAAACTCTATTTATTTTGAAGTGGATTTGTGTGGATTATTGCAATTCATAATTATTTTCTTCTTCACTAATCTATTAGTGCGTACCAAGTAAGTATTTTATTTATTTAATTATGCATTATATAATTATGTTTTGTGTTTCAATTATGAGCATGTTAGGCTAGGTTATTTTCTAGGGTTGAGGATGAATATATTTGATTGATTCCCTTGCACGTATTCATGTCAATTGACTCTACCAATTTAATGCTTTAATGTTAAAAATAATTTTTCCTACTAGATTCCCATTTTAATTGACAAAAAATAAAGTTGGATTCTAGCTATTTTTTGTTGGATTCACCTTATGATTTGTTAAGAGTGAATATAGGGTGTGTTTTGACGGATATAGCGAGTGTTTTGATTTTATACATTTGTTGGGCTGTGGAAGAATTAACACTTGGATTTTATAATTTAATTGGGCTTAATTGAATTTATTTTCCGCATCTAATAGAGTCGAGAGACCAAATTAGTGCGAGACATAGAGTAAAGTTTGTTGAGCATGGATACTAGGAACATGATATCAAATATATGATTCCGCCACCCTAGTATTTTATTAATTGATTATTTCATTAGTATTTTTATTATTTTATTCGTATTTTTAGTTGATAAATCATCCCATTCAATTTCTAAGCTAAATTAGGAATTAATTAGAGTTAGTGAGAGAGATGCGTACGTTCCATCCGTCAAGTCCATAGGGTTCGACCTCGCTCTTGCCTAAGCCCTACCAGTATTCGATTCGTGCACTTGCGAGTAATTAAAACATCCACAACAAGTTTTTTGCGCCGTTGCCGGGGACTTGAAAATTCGTTTTTCCACCATCTCACTAATTTAGATTATTTCCTTCTATTAGTTCCCTTTAAAAAAAAGAGAGAGAGATAGAAAAACTTAGGAGTAAAATAGTATACGAGCATTGTTTGGAAGCGTGGTGTTAAGAGATTGAATAGGATAGAGAACTTAGAACTCAATCCTTTGTTTGAGGAAGGAACGATGGCTGATGAACAAGAAGAGGCGAAAACTTTGAAGGAGCTTTTCTCTCCTATCACTACCAACCCACCATCATGCATTGTTTTACCTGCCACTACGGGAAACCATTTCGAGATTAAATCGCAAGTGATACAACTTCTTCCTAATTTTCATGGAATCGATTAAGAAGATCCTTACCTCCATATTAAGGATTTTCTAGAAATTTGCGTGTAAAACCCGTAGGGTAAATGTATCACATTTTTATGTCCGAGACGCGAGAGTGTGCTTGAGCCTTATTTGACTGTAGGGAATACTTCCACACTATTTTAGAGATGTTATTACATTCATCTTTTAAGTTGGAAAGGGTTATGTAGAGTAACCGAGTCAAAATTTGCAAAATCTCACATTTTAAACTTACCCGACAAACCGACCTTCAGTCATTCAAGACATCATAAATTTTCCATTTTAGATCAAAATTGAACCTAATTTATACCATTGGAAAGGTATTTCAATTTCCAAGAACTTTCGTGTTTGGCCCGGAACCCAATTCCCACTTCTCGTTGGTCAAAATAAGGTTACAAGATCAGTTGGTGGCATAAACAAGCAATTCTGGGCATGAACAAAAAATCCAGTACCATGGAGTCGACTCCATGGGGTTTAGGGAGTCGACTCCCCTTCACTGTAGCGGTCAAAAATGATATTTTTTAAGCCTTGACCCGATTTTTAAACACCATCAACCCCACCTTCTTCTCCACTTCGACCAGAGCTCAGGGAGAGAGTGAGAGGAGTGTAGGGATCATAGAGGATAGTTTATTAGTGTAATTTTCACACATATTACCACCCAAATCAAGGATCAAACTCATCATCTCCATCATCTTCTTCATTTCTTCACATCCACTAAGTTAGGGCTTCAAACTCAACCATGGTATCTTGCGCCTCCGTCGTTTAGAGCTCGATCCGTGACTCGAGTGGTGAAGGTTGAACGCAATTGAGGTAGGAACACTAGTATTAAAATCTATTTTAAGAGTTTATGCACCCAATCACCATTTTTATACAAATTTGGGGATTTTCTAGGTATACACCTATTGCTGCGTATATATGCACTTTGAGCCTATAAATTATGAGGGAAATGGTTGTTTATTTCTTATAAAATGTAGTATATCATATTTCCTCAAGTATCTCTTCCATTTCCTTGATTTATGACAAACCCTTGTTCCTGGCCTCTAGCGCGCAGGTACTTATCAGTTCGTATAATAAAATAAACTTATGATACGCACTTTATATCACTTGATACTCATGAAATGGACTACTATACCTTTTTACATGATGTATATGATCTTATAATTGTGATTGGGAAAAATATGATTTTCCTTATACAGAGTAGTCAACACCGCTCGTACCAGGTAGATGGTTATTACCAGTAGCGTATAGCCTTAGTGGCTACGTGAGATTATTGTAGCCTTTGTGGCTGCATGAGGTAGCGTATGCCTTTGTGGCTGCGTGAGGTAGCGTCTAGGTGGACCTGGTAGGTGGTCCCTGCCTTGGGCAGAAGAAACCGAGTGCCGGCTATCTCTGTACAGAAGATGTGAAAAATCCTAGACGTGAGTATTATACATGGTTGATACGATGTAGGCCTGGTCGCGGTGTCTTGAGACTATGTACATATTACATTGTTTACATACATATTTATGACTTATGTGTACGGACTAATTACAAACTCACTTTATAAAGCTTCTCCTACATATACATGTTTTTCTCACAACTCCTATAGTTCCTACTGGGCCCGTTTGGCTCACAGTTTTTCCTACACAGGTACTTCTAAGGATGGGACGGGACGAGCTGATAAGGGAAAGGTCGACAAGTCTTAGTCTCCTCTGATACTGTAGTGTGAGGGCCTTTCACTACTGAAAGGCCATGTTATCTATCTTATTGTACCATAACCCAACTTATATTATGTAGCCACGTTTGTATTATCTATGTAGCCTACTTGAGGTTATGGAGACTGTATTGTGTATGACTATTTTGTGACAGTTATGTATTGCTGATGTATGTATTTTGCGGACATTTACTTTTCTTTAATTTTATTCTTTTGGTTATTTTATAATGGGTTGGAAGAACATGTCTATGGTTGGATGTTAGCCTAATGTGGACAAGTGACTTACATTTTAGTTAATCGGTGCGCAATGGTACAGACTAATCTGTAAGGCACGAGTTAACAGGAGGGGAAGCTACAGTTCTAGCATGTTCCCAGTTGATTTTGTTTTATGTTCTAGACCTTTGCATATTGGCCTTCCTCGCCAGAGTTATTTGATTTTTACTCACTTTCGCCGTCGCGTACGGCTCCGTGATCAACCGTGTTCCGGAGGTTCTCCCTCCTAACGGAACTCGGGGCTTCACAAGTTGGTATCAGAGGAATTAGGTTCTCTTTCTTCCTTCGCCGGAGTGTGAGTACACTAGGATATCGTCCTTTCCATTGTAACCTATCTTTATGCTTGGATTTTGTGAGTTGACTCTGTTATTTTGTAGAATGCCGCCTAAGCGTAGAGGCGAGGCTCCTGCTCAACAAACTTCCCTTCCGGAAGGTGATCCTGAAATCGAAGGGGGAGATAGCTCTAGGCTCCTTGTGATGCCCCGAATTCCTTTACGAGATTTTCACCTCCGGGACCCGGTTAATCACGGATGCTGTGCGCGACGACGGGTTTAAAATATAAAAATCACGACTTTTAAAAACTTTTCATAAATAAAATATGATCATGTTTAAAAGCTCATTATACAAAAACCCAGGCATGTGGAGTTAGTTCGGGTAATAAACCAACATGTAATATTTAAAATCACTTTTCCATACAAATGGAATCACATCAAACAATACTTAAATCAACTCCACATATATAAAACCATTTATGCAATTATACAACACAAATCGTTTAACAAATCATAGTCCGTTTACAATCAATTGGAAACAAAAACAACTGTACAATGTAGTCCTTTCCCGAAAAAGGACTAGACACAGACTGTGGACATCAGAGGCCTCTATACACGTACTTCATACCCCCATCCGAGATGCTATGCCTGCAAAACTGTTAGGAAAACGGGATGAGCCAAATCCGGGCTCAGTGGGAATTATATAAGTTTTATATAGAAAATACTTTTACTTTAACATTCTAGCTTGAAAACGTGCAATGCAATGCCATGTAAACCCGAGTGCATGCAACCCCACTAGGACTTCTATCCTAGCTACCCGGAAGCCATTTATCTAACTGTCCGATCTTTCCTCTAACCATACATAAGATAAATCCCCAAGAGATTCCACAACTCGAAGATATCTCTAATCCAAAGTCACCTCCTAACAAACTCTAGAATCCAAAGGCTCGATATACTACGGACTATCCTCTCGTAACAGTAAGTTCACATTATACTATGCTATCCGCCACTTATGCCATAAGTCATAACTATAGGCCAAGTGTTCATTGTTATCGCCTTAATCATAGTTCATTATGAATCTTATACTTGGCCACCTAATAGGCTTCATCCTTAGGTCTTTAGCCTAAGCCGTTGTATTACATCATACTCTCATTAGGCTATCTCATTAGCTACAATTTCCCTTTCAATTATGAGTGTATTATATGTATTATGATCAGGCTCACTATTCCGTAATCCGTACGCGTCCCTATACCCATACATCATTTCTAAGTTCAATAATTATTATCTCCTTCCACTTTATATATTAATACATTATGAAAGGCTCGATAGTTCTACACGTGTATCCTGTTCTGTTTAGATGTATCCATATAAGTCTTTACATCATATATATATATCATAGCCGAGGCAACACATATAAATCAACAAGAGACATGATACGACATAATAATAATAATAGCAGCATAATCATAATCTCACAACAACTCTCGTATCACGTCTCCAGTGTAATGCCTCAGTTTCACCACGCGGTCAGTCCAGGCCCAGAACAGAGAATCCAGCAAGTCTCGAAGGATCCAAGGTTCTTGTCCATGTCTCCTCCAGGTGGGGAGTGGTTCAGGGACTTCGTTCTCCAAGTAGGTCATTCGGTGATAACCCACGCGACAGTCACTTTTCCGGGGACAACACCCCGAATAGTTAACGAGGAGAACACCACATACAAACCACATCGACACTCTGGAGAAACTACACCAGGCGATACCCTAGTGGGTGATGACCATTAGTAGCCCAACTACTTCCCGGGGACTCACCATTTGGGAAGTAGTGGCACACGGGACCTGCTCCGCTTGCCGGGGAAACTCATCTAACCAAGGACACATAGTCCAGTTGGAAGGCAAGATACCTAGAGTGGGCTCTCCTTTGTGGGCAACACAACCACCGGCGGAGTCATCGACTTCATTTTCCCCGTGCACGGTTTAGGGCCTGTTCACCCATGGGCTGCAATAGGCGGCCCTCCTTTTAGTCACGGGGAGCTACCCGGTGCTCGGTATATCATCATATCCAGCCCATGCGTGTGATCGCATCAACAGGAATATATCGATTCCGCATTCAACAATATACGTATAATCATCAATCATCCATCACACGTATGGCCAATAACATATATACCCAATCACACAATCATCATCATTATATTCATTATTCATCGTTAACACAAGCGTCGTCATCACGCATATAATCCGTATTCTCATCGTTTGGTCATTTCACATAATATAGCAATCCTTATAATTATGTGTATTATGCCATATCATTGCCCATTACTCATAATCATTAGTATCATAACAATTAAGCCTTCCATTATTAATTAATTACATCATTATAGTGTTCTTACATCTCATCATTATTCGTCATATGAGTATTATGTCCGCTTATAAGGCTATCGGCCACTTACGTTCAAAGGCGTGTCTTATGATCACCAATAAGGTCCTACGGATGTTTTCTACACTCATACGTGGTCTTATCCAAGCCACAACTATTGATTAACCACCCCGCAATAGTGTTCATAAGCATGTAAGCTTAAATATTAACACGCGTTATCCGCCTAAGTGGATTTTGGTACACAACATGAAGGTAGGCTCTAATACTTGAACTTAATAGCATAACTACACTTATCCACCATTTATATCACATAACCAATCCCAATCAAAGTACAAATCCCGAAATCCCTTTTAGGCCTAGTTCATACCCTAGGCTACAAACTGGATATGATGCGTATGTGAGAGAACAAGGCTCATAGTATGGCCATAAGTGATAATACATGATATCTATGTGATAAACTATCCATATACATCGCCAATCTTAGATTTACCTCACCTAAACCCCATGAGATGCAAACAACATGTAGTTTTGATGAAAATCCCCAATTTGGGTTCAAAACTCTAATTCAACGAGTAATAAATTGAAATCAAGGGTTTAGTACTAGTGTTCCCACCTTAGACAAGCAAGACCGAGGAGTTGAGGAAGCGTAGAAGCCGTCTCGCCGAAACCCTAGCTCCCACACGAGCTCCAATGGAGGAAAAAGGCGAGGAAGATGATGAATAGCGTAGGAGAAAGTGATTCGGCATTCCAATCTTGTAGGAGGAAGAAGAAGTGGAAAGAATCTCTCTTTCTCTCTCTCTCTGGAACTCTCTAGAGAGTGGTGGAGGAGTGTAGCTCGAAAATGGGGAGTATTGGGTGATAAATTGGTCAAAAACGGGTTAAAAATGCTGAAAACCGACTTTTAGGTCAACCATGGTCCCCCATGATCGATCATGAATGCTTCTGGAACTCTTCTGGAGGACCATGATCGATCGTGGCCCTTCCATGATCGATCATGGAAGTCACTGCAACAGCAAATGACTTTCTGAGCCCGAAACAGGCCTCAAAACGGCTGAATCTCGACTCGGCCCAAACACGAAAGTTGTAGAGGGTAAAGAAATGAAGACGTGGCCAAAAATGGAGAGTCGTTTGGACATCGGATGAAGAATTTATGGCCTCTCAAAGTTGGCCAGAAATCAACGAATCGTGAAAAGTCGAAACACGCGATTTACGCCTCGGTTTCAACCCGAACCACCCGAATAACGTAACGATCACTCCCTCAAACTTAATACACCTAATATAACATACTAGAACTATCAGGTCGAGTCTAAAGGGCACATAACCCAATGTTCACTCTCTGACGGAGATTAAGCCATACCCTTAAGAGAAGGTCAACGCGGAAAAAGGAACACGGGGTGTTACACTCCTCACAGCTATGAAAAAGATGATGAAGGACTTTATAGGGGAATTTTTGGGAGTCCTAAAGAACAGTCATGGGTCTACTAGTGGAGCTGGTGCAAACAAGGACCGAACCCAAGAGGAACCAGTCATCATGGAAAACCCAGAGGAGGATCCCGAACCTCAAGGAGAGGAGACGGATGAGATTACTTACCTACGAGAATTCACTCGTCTTCAACCTCTAGTGTTCAATGGAACTAAGGGACCCGAGGATGCTGAGGGTTGGCTTTTTGTAATCAAAGAACGATTGGAGGTTATTAGAACTCCCAAGAAGATGTGGGTCAAGTTTGCGACTACTAGGCTCTCTGGGAATGCTCATCGGTGGTGGAGAGTTATTAAGCAATCCGAGGGAATCCGTAAGTGGCGAGATTTTGAGACTGCCTTTCGATTGCAATTTATTTCAGACGCCTACCGCCGAGCTAAAAGAGATGAACTTCGTAGCTTGGTTCAAGGGGAGATGTCGGTAGAGGAGTATCGACTGAAATTCGAAGAGCTTAGTGTGTATATGGGTACTTTTGCCCTAAGTGACCAAGAAAAGATGGAGATGTTCTTCCTAGGACTCAAGGATGAATATAGGTGTGCTATGGGATTCTATGAGTTCACCTCGTTCAAGCAGTTGGTTGAAGAAGCTTTAAACCTTGACAGTCAGTACGCTCAAGCTCGTCGTTCCTCATTTTCTTCTGATTTGAGCCGAAAGAGAGACAACGTGGGGTATCGTAGAGGTAAATGGGGTAGAGACAAGAAAGCCCGTTCTAGCTCAGAGTCTTCAGGAGGAAACTATACCAGCAGTGGGAGTAGTAGTGGACGCACAAGTGGTTGTTATCTATGTGAGGACACCGGACATGTTATCAAAACTTGCCCCAAAAACAAACAAGTCCCTGGCAGGTCAGGTTTTCGAGGAAATCGGGGTGGTCGAGGAAGAGATTATCGAGGTGGTCGTGGTAGAGACAATTATGGACGTCAGAACCAATATGGTAATTATGGTGAATATACAGGCCAAGGTTCTTCGCAAGGCCAGAGTCAGTCAGCTAGTGGAGGCTATCAGCAATCCAACTACCCGATCCAGAATCAATTTCAATCCAACTATCGCCCTGTTCCACCGCAAACGCAAGGGAGCTCTGGAGGCCGATTCTTTTCACTTAACCCAGTTGGAGATCAAGAAGATCACACCGTCATGGAAGGTACCCTCATTCTTTTCTCGACTAGAATTAGAGTTTTATTCGACACTGGTGCTTCACACTCCTTTATTTCGTTCAACTGTGTATCAAGTTTAAAGTTGAAAACTAAGAGGCTTGTTCTCCCCGTTAGCATTAGTTCTCCTATGGGTAGTACAACGAACCTAAACCAATATTGTACCGCGATTATTACCTTGCATCAGAATTGTCATATAGAAGATGATTTTATAGTCATGGAGATGGAACAGTATGATCTCATTTTGGGGATGGATTGGTTGACCAAATATTATGCGGTGATCGATTGTCATGCCAAGCGAGTTACTATTACCCACCATTGGGGAGAAACGGTTGTTTTTTTTGGCGAGAGATATAATTTATACCCGATATCGTATGCTACTAAGAAGGAACAGAGAGATTATGTTGGCTGGCTTTGCAACGTTGTGAGTGATGAAGTTCCACTTCTTACACCACAAGATGTGCCCGTTGTTAAGAAATTCTTAGATGTTTTTTTGGAGGATTTACCTGGTTTACCGCCGCAACGTGAAATCGAGTTCTCAATTGATCTAGTTCCCGGAACTGCTCCTATTTCTATTACTCCATACCGGTTGGCTCCTGTAGAACTCAAGGAGCTTAAGACGCAGTTGGAGGATCTTTTAGCCAAAGGTTTTATTCGCCCTAGTTCGTCACCATGGGGAGCACCTGTGTTGTTTGCCAAGAAAGCTGATGGATCATTACGCTTGTGTGTGGATTATCGCCAACTAAATCGAGTGACGATCAAGAATAAGTATCCTCTTCCACGAATCGATGATTTATTTGATCAATTACAGGGAGCTCATTTCTTTTCTAAGATCGACTTAAGATCAGGATACCATCAGTTAAGGGTGAGGGAAGAGGATATTCCCAAGACAGCTTTCCGGACACACTACGGCCACTATGAATTTCTAATTATGCCATTTGGATTAACGAATGCACCAGCAGCTTTCATGGATTTGATGCATCGTATCTTCCGCCCATTCTTAGAGAGATTTGTTATAGTGTTTGTCGATGATATATTGATTTACTCCTCTTCAGAGGCGGAGCATAGGAAACACCTTTTCACAGCCCTACATTTGCTAAGAGGCCACCAACTCTACGCCAAATTTTCCAAGTGCGACTTTTGGAGAGAAGAAGTGAAATTTCTTGGACACGTTGTCTCACGAGGTGGTATTTCTGTAGATTCAGCTAAGGTGGACGCTGTGTCGAGTTGGCGCCGCCCTACTAGTGTGACAGAAATCCGAAGTTTTCTGGGTTTCGCTGGTTATTATAGAAGGTTTGTTCAAGACTTCTCCCATATAGTGTCTCCACTTACTCACCTTACCCAGAAAGGTGTGCCATTCGTTTGGGATAGTCACTGTGAAGAAGCTTTTAATGAGTTGAAGTATCGTTTAACTACCGCTCCCGTCCTAGCACTGCCAGAAAGGGGCCTAGGCTATGTGATATATTGTGATGCATCTCACTTAGGACTTGGCTGCGTCCTAATGCAGTTGAAGCATGTTATAGCCTATGCATCACGCCAACTGAAAGCTCATGAGAAAAATTATCCTACACATGACCTAGAGCTAGCCGCAGTAGTTTTTGCTTTGAAGATATGGCATCATTACCTTTATGGAGAGAAATTTGAGGTATTTTCGGACCACAAAAGCCTCAAGTACATCTTCACGCAACGAGATTTGAATTTAAGACAACGTCGTTGGATAGAGTACCTTGAAGATTATGACTTCTCGCTTCAATATCATCCCGGCAAAGCGAACGTGGTTGCCGATGCTCTAAGTCAAAAAACACCCGGTTTAATGGCAGCTTTGAGATGCCGAGAGTGGAAACTCATAGAAGAGCTTCAGCGGCACAACTTAATCGTACGCCGAAACGAAGACATTGCTTTCCTTTCAAATCTCGTGGCCAGACCATTACTGCAAAGTCATGTAATTGAGAGCCAATGGTATGACGATGAGTTAGCAAAATGCCGAGATCAACTTTAATCCGGAAATGAAGTGGAAGGTTTCACATTAGGTACTGATGGTGGATTGAGATATAAAGAGAAACTGGTTGTACCAAGGTTTAAGAACGAACTTAAAGAAACCATCATGGCCGAGGCTCACAATTCAAGATTCTCTATTCATCCAGGAGGCACTAAGATGTACCGAGATTTAAAATGTACTTATTGGTGGCAAGGAATGAAACGAGATGTGGCTCAATTTATTTCTCGCTGCTTAACTTGTAAAAGGATAAATATTGAACACCAAAAGCCTGCGGGTCAACTTCAACCTCTTCCTATTCCGGAGTGGAAATGGGACAATATCACAATGGATTTTCTAATGGGTTTACCGAGTACGCAGCGGAATCACAATGCAGTTTGGGTTATTGTGGATCGACTTACCAAGTCGGCTCATTTCCTACCAATTCGGGAGACCGATTCCTTAGAAAAGTTGGCAAAACTCTACATTAACGAGATCGTTCAGCTTCATGGCATCCCAGTTTCAATAGTGTCTGACCGTGATTCTAGATTCACTTCACATTTTTGGGAAGCACTTCAGCGTTCGTTAGGCACTCGATTGGATTTTAGTACAGCTTTTCATCCGCAGACTGACGGACAGTCTGAGCGGACAATCCAAATCCTTGAGGATATGCTACGGGCCTGTATACTTGATTTTCGTGGAAATTGGGATGAGTACCTACCACTCGCCGAGTTCGCTTATAATAATAGTTTCCAAGCCAGTATTGGAATGGCTCCATTCGAAGCATTATATGGAAGACCATGCAAATCTCCCGTTTGTTGGATTGAGGCAGGCGAAGCAGCAATTTTAGGACCGCAGTTAGTGCAAGATACTACGGAGAAGATTTAAACTTATCAAGCAACGGTTACTAACTGCCCAAAGCCGACAAAAGAGTTACGCCGACAAGAGAAGACGACCACTTGAGTTTGAAGTGGGTGACTATGTATTTCTTAAGGTCAAGCCTCGACATGGTATTGTCCGTTTTGGTAAAAAGGGAAAGTTAGCCCCTCGGTATATAGGACCGTTTGAAATCATCCAGCGTGTTGGTTCAGGTTCATATCGCCTAGCATTGCCCTCACAGTTACAGCGAATCCATGATGTATTCCATGTGTCCATGCTTCGGAGGTATATACTTGATCCTTCACATGTAACTCAGGTCGAGGAACTTGAAGTTAATGAAGATGTGTCATATGAGACTCATCCAGTAGCAGTGGTAGACCGGAAGGAACAAGTTCTTCGTAACAGGGTTATCCCACTCGTCAAGGTAATATGGCAACATCACGGGACGAAAGAAGCTACGTGGGAGCTGGAATCAGAGATTCAAACTAAGTACCCATACTTATTACAATGAGGTAATTTCCTTTCCTTCTATTTTAATTTCGAGGACGAAATTTCTTAAGGAGGGGAGGTTGTAACACCCGTAGGGTAAATGTACCACATTTTTATGTCTGAGACGCGAGAGTGTGCTTGAGCCGTATCTGACTGTAGGGAATACTTCCACACTATTTTAGAGATGTTATTACATTCATCTTTTAAGTTGGAACGGGTTATGTAGAGTAACCGAGTCAAAATTTGCAAAATCTCACATTTTAAACTTACACGACAAATCGACCTTCAGTCATTCAAGACATCATAACTTTTCCATTTTAGATCAGAATTGAACTTAATTTATACCATTGGAAAGGTATTTCAATTTCCAAGAACTTTCGTGTTTGGCCCGGAACCCAATTCCCACTTCTTGTTGGTCAAAATAAGGTTACAAGATCAGTTGGTGGCATAAACAAGCAATTCTGGGCATGAACAAAAAATCCAGTACCATGGAGTCGACTCCATGGGGTTTAGGGAGTCGACTCCCCTTCACTGTAGCAGTCAAAAATAATACTTTTTAAGCCTTGACCCGATTTTTACACACCATCAACCCCACCTTCTTCTCCACTTCGACCAGAGCTCAGGGAGAGAGTGAGAGGAGTGTAGGGATCATGGAGGATAGTTTATTAGTGTAATTTTAACACATATTACCACCCAAATCAAGGATCAAACTCGTCATCTCCATCATCTTCTTCCTTTCTTCACATCCACCAAGCTAGGGCTTCAAACTCAACCATGGTATCTTGCGCCTCCGTCGTTTAGAGCTCGATCCGTGACTCGAGTGGTGAAGGTTGAACGCTATTGAGGTAGGAACACTAGTATTAAAATCTATTTTAAGAGTTTATGCACCCAATCACCATTTTTATACAAATTTGGGGATTTTCTAGGTATATACCTATTGCTGCATATATATGCACTTTGAGCCTATAAATTATGAGGGAAATGGTTGTTTATTTCTTATAAAATGTAGTATATCATATTTCCTCAAGTATCTCTTCCATTTCCTTGATTTATGACAAACCCTTGTTCCTGGCCTCTAGCGCGCAGGTACTTATTAGTTCGTATAATAAAATAAACTTATGATACGCACTTTATATCACTTGATACTCATGAAATGGACTACTATACCTTTTTACATGATGTATATGATCTTATAATTGTGATTGGGAAAAATATGATTTTCCTTATACAGAGTAGTCAACACCGCTCGTACCAGGTAGATGGTTATTACCAATAGCGTATAGCCTTAGTGGCTACGTGAGATTATTGTAGCCTTTGTGGCTGCGTGAGGTAGCGTATGCCTTTGTGGCTGCGTGAGGTAGCGTCTAGGTGGACCTGGTAGGTGGTCCCTGCCTTGGGCAGAAGAAACCGAGTGCCGGCTATCTCTGTACAGTAGATGTGAAAAATCCTAGACGTGAGTATTATACATGGTTGATACGATGTAGGCCTGGTCGCGGTGTCTTGAGACTATGTACATATTATATTGTTTACATACATATTTATGACTTATGTATACGGACTAATTACAAACTCACTTTATAAAGCTTCTCCTACATATACATGTTTTTCTCACAACTCCTATAGTTCCTATTGGGCCCGTTTGGCTCACAGTTTTTCCTACACAGGTACTTCTAAGGATGGGACGGGATGAGCTGATAAGGGAAAGGTCGACAAGTCTTAGTCTCCTCTGATACTGTAGTGTGAGGGCCTTTCACTACTGAAAGGCCATGTTATCTATCTTATTGTACCATAACCCAACTTATATTATGTAGCCATGTTTGTATTATCTATGTAGCCTACTTGAGGTTATGGAGACTGTATTGTGTATGACTATTTTGTGACAGTTATGTATTGCTGATGTATGTATTTTGCGGACATTTACTTTTCTTTAATTTTATTCTTTTGGTTATTTTATAATGGGTTGGAGGAACATGTCTATGGTTGAATGTTAGCCTAATGTGGACAAGTGACTTACATTTTAGTTAACCGGTGCGCAACGGTACAGACTAATCTGTAAGGCACGAGTTAACAGGAGGGGAAGCTACAGTTCTAGCATGTTCCCAGTTGATTTTGTTTTATGTTCTAGACCTTTGCATATTGGCCTTCCTCGCCAGAGTTATTTGATTTTTACTCACTTCCGCCGTCGCGTATGGCTCCGTGATCAACCGTGTTCCCTCCTAACGGAACTCGGGGCTTCACATTGCGCCACTTTCAAGTTTCTAAATCTTTCTGATGAGTCAGTTCGCCTACATTTATTTCCTTTCTCCCTGAAGGGGAAAGCAAAAGCATGGCTTCATTCACTACCCTTTAGGTCCATCACTGGTTGGGAGACTTTAGTTTCCAAATTTTTAACTTATTTTTTTCCCATGTCCAAGACAAATGAACTTCGAAGACAGATATCTGATTTTTGTGAAGAGTATCATAAATTTTTTTATAAATCTTGGGAAAGATTTAAGGACCTACTTTTGAGATGTCCCCACCATGGTTTTGAATAATGGAGACTAGTTCATTTCTTTTACAATGGGTTGGCTCAAACCAATCGAAATATGATTGAGTCAATGAACAATGGTACTTTCCTTAGTCTCACAGAAGATGAAGCTTATAATTTCCTTGAGAATCTTTTCGAGAGTTCTCAACAATGGGATTTCTCTTCTCAAAGAAATTCATCAGCTCAAGTTAAGAAAGAAGTCAAGAAAGAGGGCATATATGAGCTATCTGAAAGTGTAGAGACTAGAAGGCAATTAGATAATCTCTTAAAGAAGCTTGAAGCATTAACTATACGGTTATATAGCAATTCTATCAATCAAATTCAAGCCGAAGGATATTCTGTGTGTGCTAGCCCTATGCATGCATCGCAAACTTACCCCTCTATGGTAGGATTCTTCGAATTCACACCACGATAAGTAAATACGATGAATGAATATAAAAAGTAGTTCAATGGCCCATTCACCGAGATATACAATCCGGGTTGGAGAAATCACCCAAACTTTTCGTGGACACAAGCTCAACCCATACCTAATATGGGTTCCTCATCAGCTAGTGTTCCACGACAGCAGTCACCTCCTGGTTTCCGTCCTCCTATCAATTCTTATCCATTATTTCAACCTGCTCCACCTGCTCCATCACCCCATATCACTCCACAACAATTTTCATCTTTGGAGGACACTCTCAAGTAATTTATCCAAGTGACCACCCAAAATAATCAGACTTCAAGCCAACTTTTGCAAGAAGTTAGGAATAACGGTCTCATGAACACTCAATCCATCATTAGGTTAAAGAGTCAAATGGGTCAAATGGCAAGTCAATTAGGTGAGAGAGAGAATGGTAAGTTTTCAAGTTAACCAATCCCAAATCCTAAAGGTGTTTCCTCAAGTGGGGCCGCTCCTAACCCACCGAATGCACCAACACATGGGCAATTTAAAGCCATCACCACACTTAGGTCGGGAAAGATAATTGACAATAAAGTGAGAATGCCAGCTAGCAAGGATGAAGAGAAAGAAGAACAAGAGCATATTCCAACTGAGGTTGAGTTTTCACCTCAAGTTATGAACCAAGCTCCTCCTGCTAAGCAAGTAATTGAAGATACCTCAAATAGGACCTTTGTTCCTAAAGCCCCATTCCTCATAGGCTAAAAGACAATAAGAAAGGTACTCAAGTCAAAGAAATCTTGGATGTGTTTAAGCAAGTTCAGATAAACATCCCACTACTTGATGCCATCAAACAAGTACCTTCTTATGCCAAGTTCCTCAAGGATTTGGTAACTCAAAAGAGGAGGACAAATGGTCCGAAAAAGGCATTCTAAGCTAAACAAAAAAGCTCCATTATTCAATGCAAGATCCCTGTCAAATATAAGGACCCTAGTTGTCCAACAATTTCTTAGGAGATCATCATATTGAGAGAGCTTTGGTAGATCTAGGGGCTAGTGTGAATTTACTGCCATATTCTGTTTGTGTGCAGTTGCATTTAGGAGAGTTGAAGCCTACGCCAATGACAATCCAACTTGCTGATAGGTCAGTGAAAATTCCTAGGGGTGCCATTGAAGATGTTCTGATTAAGGTAGACACTTTCTACTTTCCAGTGAACTTTGTTGTCCTTGATACTGAACTTGTTCAGAACATAAGAGGACAGATTCCTGTGATTTTAGGGTGACCATTTCTTGCTACATCCAACGCCTTAATCAATTGCAGAAATCGAGTGATGAAAATTTCTTTTGGGAGCCACACTGCTGAGTTAAATGTTTTTGATATCAGTAATACCTCAATAGACACAAATGATGATGATTTTGGGCAAGTCAATTTAATTGATAGTCTAGTAGAGGAATCTTTCTTGCAAACTTGTAAAGAGGACCCATTAGAGGCTTGTTTGTCCCACTTCGGTTGTGATTTCGATATAAATGAATCTATAGAGCAAGTCAATGCGCTATTAGATTCAGTACCTGTAATGGGTACTCATTCCTTCCAACCAAAACTAGAGCCTCTCAATCTCTCATCAACTCCTCGACCTCCTTCAATCGAAGAACCACCAAAGCTGGACCTAAAGCCCTTACCTGATAATCTGAAGTACGCTTTTTTAGGTCCAGAAGAATCTTTTCCTATTATCATAGCTTCTAATCTTGATAATGCTCAAGAAAAGCAATTGCTTGAAGTCCTTCACGAACATAAGGAAGCTATTGGGTGGTCTCGCAAATTTAAAAGGGATCAGCCCGTCAGTTGTCATGCACAAGATTCACTTAGAGTAGAACTCCAAACTCTCTTGTGAACCGCAAAGGAGGCTGAATCCAGTGATGCAAGAAGGTGTCAGGGCCGAGGTACTCAAGCTTCTAGACACGGGTATTATCTACTCAATATCTGACAGTTAGTAGGTGAGCCCTGTGCAAGTAGTTCCTAACAAGTCAGGAATTATCGTGGTAGCCAATAAGCATAATGTGTTAGTTCCATCTCGTGTTCAGAGGGGATGGCATGTTTGTATTGACTACCGAAATTTGAATTCGATGACTAGGAAGGATCACTTTCCCCTTCCTTACATTAACCAAATGCTGGAAAGGTTAGCCAGCCATGCTTACTACTGCTTTTTAGATGGTTACTCCGGCTACAACCAGATTCCAGTGAATCCATCTGATCAAGAGAAGACAACATTCACGTGCCTTTTTAGTATATTCGCCTACCGACGTATGCCTTTCGAGCTATGCAATGCACCTGCCACCTTTCAGCGGTGTATGATCTTTATTTTCTCTGACATGGTAGAGCGATTCTTAGAGGTTTTCATGGATGATTTTTCTGTGTTTGGGTCTTCTTTTGAGGAATGCTAGGAACACCCAGCTCTAGTCTTAAAGAGGTGTAAAGAGAAGAATCTCGCGCTTAACTGGGAGAAATTCCATTTTATGGTACAAAGAGGAATTGTTATTGGGCATATCATCTATAAAAAGGGAATTGAAGTGGATAAGGCTAAAGTAGATTTAATCTCCAACCTGCAGCCCCCGCGGACGGTTAAGGAGATTCGCTCATTCTTAGGCCATGCTGGTTTCTATAGGCATTTTATTAAGGATTTTAGCAAGATTGCTAGACCTCTGTGCAATCTTCTTGCTAAAGACGCTCCATTTGTGTTCGATGAAGCATGCCTAAAAGCCTTTGAGACATTAAAATTCGCTCTGACCTCCGCACCCATCATTCGATCCCCTGACTGGAGCCTTTCATTCGAGATCATGTGTGATGCTTCTGATTATGCAGTTGAGGCTATTCTAGGTCAGAGAATTGATAAAGTCCCTCATGTGATTTACTAAGCAAGCAGGACTTTGAACGATGCTCAGCTCCATTATTCCACCACAGAAAAGGAGTTGCTAGCAGTCGTACTTGCTCTAGACAAGTTTAGGTCCTATCTCTTAGGATCTAAGGTCCTTGTCTATTCAAACCACGCCGCTTTAAAATATCTGCTTTCCAAGAAAGATGCGAAGTCGCGGTTAATTCGGTGGGTCTTGTTGCTACAAGAGTTTGATTTGGAAATTATAGATAAGAAAGGAGCTGAGAATGTTGTAGCAGACCACCTCTCTAGACTCATAATTGAATTCTCTGGTGATTCATTGCCCATAGCTGAGACATTCCCTGATGAGCAACTTATGCATATTTTCCAATCACCTTGGTATGCGAACATCGTTAACTATCTTGTCACACATAAAATGCCGAATCATTAGTCGAAACAAGGTAAGTACAAATTCTTGTTCGAGGTGAAGTACTTTTATTGGGACGATCCCTATCTCTTCAAGTACTGTTCTGATCAGGTAATTAGGAGATGTGTTCCTTAGGATGATCAAATGCAAATTCTCTCTTTTTGCCATGATCAACCAAGTGGAGGCCATTTTAGTGGAAAGAAAATCGATGCTAAGGTTGCAGTGCGGATTTTATTGGCCTTCCTTATTTCGTGATGCCTATACCTATTGTGTCGCTTATGAGAGATGTCAAAATTAGGTAGTCTTATGCGCCGAAGTATGATGCCCCTCAATCCAATTTTGATAGTATTTGATGTGTGGGGGATAGACTTTATGGGACCCTTTCCTAACTCTTTTGGTAATCTCTATATCTTAGTAGCAGTTGACTATGTGTCAAAATGGGTCGAGGCTATTGCGTGCAGAACAAATGACCACAAAATGGTGATCCGATTTTTGAAAGAGAATATTCTTGCACGTTTTGGTACACCCCGCGCTATCATTAGTGATAGGGGTCGCATTTTTGCAATAGACCATTTGAGGATCTAATGAAGAAGTATGGTGTGATTCATAAAGTGTCGACTGCGTACCATCCACAAATTAGTGGATAGGCTAAAATTTTGAATAGGGAGATCAAGCCTATATTAGAAAAGACAGTAAATCCCAATAGGAAGGATTGGTCAGTTCGACTGACATATGCTTTGTGGACATACCATACTGTGTAAAAAACTCCTATTGGAATGTCTCCCTACTGTTTAGTGTATGGCAAGGCATGTCACCTGCCTGTTGAGTTAGAGCATAGAGTTTTTTGGGCCGTTAAACAGCTTAATCTTAATGTTTACCAGGCAGGAACTCATAGAAAGCTCCAAATTGTTGAGCTGGAAGAAATAAGGAATGATGCTTATGATTGTGCAAAATCGTACAAAGAAATGATGAAAAGGGTGCTAGATCAGAAGATTCTAAGGAAATCCTTTCACCCTGGCCAGAAAGTCCTTTTTTATAATTCTCGTATGCATCTGTTCCCAAGAAAGTTGAGATCCAAATTGTCCGGTCCTTTCATAGTCCAACAAGTTTATCCTCATGGGATCATTGAGATTCATAATCCCAAAGATGGTAGTGCGTTTAAAATGAATGGCCATCGTTTGAAACCATTTTTGGAGTTAGAAAACCCAGAAGTTGAAGTTATGCTTCTAGAGGATCCCGTTTATTAGGATTGATTTTTTTAGGCCATGATTCATGTATATTATTATGTATAATATTGTATATTTGGATTTTCTATTTTGCTTTTTTTTGTTCTATTTATAACAAAAATGCAGGTTTATCTTTTTCATTGAGCTTCATTGTTTTCAGGTGATATCCTTTCCTTTCTTACTTACTTGTCTTTTTATATTGAGGACAATGTAAGATTCTAGTTGGGGGTGGGATTTAATTGCCTTATCATTTCACGTACTTCACATGTCGCACTTTGTTATAAATTGAACAAACTTTTTTTAAATTTTTTTCTTCAAAATTTTTTTTTAAAAAAAATGAAGAAGAAAAAAATGCAATGGTTCTTGGACTGATATTAAGTTTCCTTTTGTCTAGCTGGTGTGATAACAATGACGCATTCGTCTTAATACTTTATATATGCATGCTTAGTTCTCATACTATCATTATTAAGAGAAATTTCATGATTTTCAATCACCATTATATTTGAGCATATATGACGACTTATGCATGACTAGATGGAAGAGTGAGCATAACTGAAAATTCCTAAAGAACATAAATGTGGAGACTAAGTAACCCGTGAGTTTTTGAGCCAATCTTCCTTTTTGAGGATTTTATATCAACTCTTAATTTTTTGAAAAACGTATTTCATTGAGTAATCTCATTATTCTTTGTTTTGATTGAACACTAGAAAGGTACGTCAATGAAATGTAATTCTTTTAAGGATTCTTGATATTACTTGAACTGAAGAACTATAAACCTTAGAAAGTGATTTTGGCCGTCTTTGGTAGCCTCAATATAGCCTAATCCTACCTTTACATATGTACCGCTAGTCACCCCTTTGAGCCTTATATATAGTGTTTCTTTGGTAACCCGATATCCTTACCCTACTCCAATTAGGAGTGTAAACCATATTTATAGACTACCCTTTTATTTAAGAATATGTTAAGATTATATATTCTATGTATGAATAGTGAAAAGTGAGCTTGAAAAAAAAAGTGATTAAATCTTCTTCAAAATATCAAAGTGAAATTTTGTATGAAAAAGGAGATGTGAAAAGGAAAAGATTGGAAAGAAAAAAGAAATTGAAAAAAAGCAAAAGAAAAGCTCATATGAAGTCAAATTTAACCCGAAGTGTTAATTTTATATCTCAATATGTGTTTCTTATATATTTGAATCCCCTATATATCCCTTCGTTTTATAACCCTTGTCCTCAGCCTTGTGTTACAACCCGGAAAAGTCCTAAAGATCCTTTAGAATGTGGTTTTGAGGTAAGAGTGGTGGAGGGGATCCATTTATGCATTTAACTTTTCTAGTGGGATTTATCCTTTCATGAGACTCTTGTTCTTTCATTTACAACGTTTTTCATATATACATGTGAGAGGCATTTGAATTTGAATACATTTACTCGTTTTAGCCCGCATGTAATAAGAGCAATTACACCATATTCTTGAGTGTTTCATTTACTAAGTGTATGCCATGTGAGGAGTTGAGTCAAAGCTAGTTTGGATGGGATTTGAAAATTTTTCCTACTTAGATATCAATGATGTTATGTTGTTGTCAATTCACACACACAATGAGATTGGAGAGAAAGAAATATTCTTATTAATCTTGCTAGTTTGAGAACTTTGATATTGTGTGTGTCTCACATTGCTTAGCTTGTGGGTGTTTTGATGTCTTTGTTGAGTTATTTGCATTGGTGAAAAAAGGGGAATAAATTTGAAAAAGAACCGTTGCATTCGAATTTTGTTGGTATATTCACTGCAAACCATCACGAAACTTCACTCGTCCTCTTGGGGGAACCTTGAAGTTAATAAAAGAATTGATTTTAAGGCTTTGCTTTACTCGAAAACTAGCAAAGTATAAGTTGGGGGGGAATTTGATGTACCGAGAAATTGGTACAATTTAGGGCACTAATATATATCTTGAAGAGCATATATTACTACATTTATTGTGTTTTTGGAGCTTTTCAGGTATTTGGAATTAAATCAAGAAGTTTGCAATGGAAAGAAAAATTGGCTGCACGAAGAGACGAAAGTTCTAGATTTTTGAGTTAGCTAAGCGTGGGCGAAACCTTGCATCAATCGGAGTTCGGAGCGTGAAGTTATGGCCAAAATACAATCAGCGCGCCCAAATAATTAATTCCATCGGGCCAATTAAATCCAAGCCCATTCAGCCCAATAACAAGCCTGCAGCTGGCCCATGTCATATTTATTAAGTCCAAGTCTTGTTTCTCAACTCCAACCCCATTACATATTAAAAGTATAGTAGCCAAGCATTATATATGGAGCAGCCAGCCGTGCACAAAGGGGAGCAGCCGAAAATTGGGTTTTATTTTATTTTATTGTTTTTGTTAGAGTGATATACTAAAAGCCATAATTTTCTTGTTGGTTTGGATATGTTATAAACTTGGTTTTGCTATTTTAATGAGAATCTTTATGGGCAATGGTTGCATTATATTATTTATTTAAATATTGTGCATGTGTGTCTTTTATTCCATATAGTAGATGATTTGGTGTGTAGAGTATAGCTTACACACAGAAGATCATATCATCGGTTCTTGTGGAATATAAGTTTAATAGTTCACAGTCTTAGATGGAATTGGACACCCATCGGTAAGATTGTAGCACAAGTTTTAGTAGTTTCTCTTGACTACAGGAAACGGTATAGTTTTAACTCGTTGTGCTAGTACACTTTGTGTGTATTGAATAGGACCAATTTGGGTTAATTGCTTTTATACTGACTATATAAAACAATTTAAAATCCCATGGTTATTATGATTACTTATGCTCTTAATCTTGAAATAATTAATAGACATATATATGTAGTGTTTGTTGTTTTGACACATTAAAGAGTGAGATTCATTTATGGATCAATAATCTTCGTGAATTGGATAATGATACTATATGTATGATGAATATTAATTATTGACGGAATCCACGTCCCGGTATAGGAATTGATGATAGCCCCTTGAGAAGCTTATAAGTTTTGATCATGTCAAACCCTGCAAGTGGATTATGTTAATCCGACATATTAAATAAGTTAAGCGGTAAGCTCAAGGATTAAGAAGTCATTTAAATATAATTGTCAGTAATTTAATTTAAATGACAGTTATCTGTAATCTTAACGTGGCGAGAATAATAAGTATTTAATAACAAGGAGCTCGAAATTAAATTTTGAGATAAGGACGGGAGTGCAATTATAATTCTTTAGTGGTGCGAATTATAATTTATGGAAGGAACTAATTCATAGTAGAATTAGGATTCCAACTTTTCATAGGAAGCCTAAACTTATTTCTCCTTAAGGTCCCTATCGTAGCCTTATATATACGCCGGCCTTGTCTCTTCTCATAATAACAATAATTCTCATGAGTAAGGGTTTGTTCTATTGAGAGAGGAGAAAATCTTGGTTATACCGTAGCCCACACTCGGTGCAAGATTTGATGGCAGAAGGAATACGATAGAAGATCTTTAGGTTTTCGGCACTGCAGTCGTAAATCAATTGTAACTTTTAATCGCACCGTTGGATCGGGCTGATTTTTGGATATGTCGTTCGGAACGCAAAGTTACATATATAATGTGAAAAATCAGGATGATTAGAAGTCGTTTCGGTGGCGAAAACAATTAATTTTCGCAGCCCAGCGAGAATTATAAAAATCTGATCAAATCTCAATTTGATGCTTTCAAACCCTAGTCTCCTCATATAGATCCTCTACATGATACAAAAAGGTGAAATCCCTTTATTCTTATAGGTTTTTAGCAAAATTATTTCGTTCAATCTATACGCAATATCAAACGATCTTATATTTATGTCTCCATTAGTTTTTCCTTCTTGCCGTGCACAGTTATCGAGGGCTGTAAATTTGTTTTCCTCTTCTTTCTTTCTTTCTTTCTTTTCCTTTCTCTTCTTTTACAAAGAATCGTGGATTGCTATTTTTTTTTTACTACTTTTATCGAGCAGGATTAAGGATCAAAACTCTATTTATTTTGAAGTGGATTTGTGTGGATTATTCAATTCATAATTATTTTCTTCTTCACTAATCTATTTGCGCGTACCAAGTAAGTATTTTATTTATTTAATTATGCATTATATAATTATGTTTTGTGTTTCAATTACGAGCATGCTAGGCTAGGTTATTTTCTAGGGTTGAGGATGAGTATATTTGATTGATTCCCTTGCACGTATTCATGCCAATTGACTCTACCAATTTAATGCTTTAATGTTAAAAATATTTTTTCCTATAGGATGCCTATTTTAATTGACAAAAAATAAAGTTGGATTCTCGTTATTTTTTGTTGGATTCACCTTATGATTTGTTAAGAGCGGATATAGGGTGTGTTTTGACGGATATAGCGAGTGTTTTGATTTTATACATTTGTTTGGCTGTGGAAGAATTAACACTTGAATTTTATAATTTAATTGGGCTTCATTGAATTTATTTTTCGCATCTAATAGAGTTGAGAGACCAAATTAGTGCGAGACATAGAGTAGAGTTTGCTGAGCATGGATACTAGGAACGTGATATCAAATATATGATTTCGCCACCCTAGTATTTTATTAATTGATTATTTCATTAGTATTTTTATTATTTTATTCGTATTTTTAGTTGATAAATCATCCCATTCAATTTCTAAGCTAGATTAGGAATTAATTTGAGTTAGTGAGAGAGATACGTACGTTCCATCTGTCAAGTCCCTATGGTTCGACCTCGTTCTTGCCTAAGCTATACATGTATTCGATTCGTGCACTTGCAAGTAATTAAAACATCCACAACCGTAGGACTAACATTGGTATACAAAAAGAAAATAGTTCAATAACAACAGGTATATCCAGTTTTACTAAGCATGGGATACAAAAAAAATGTGTTATAATATATAAGCAAGCATCACATGTATACAACCCAAACCACATGCGTTCTCATAATATATACAATCCTTGGGCTAGTCGTGGCTTCCCAGAAAAAAAACGTATCTATAGCAAAAGAAAACCATAGTATCAGAGGCTTCTACTTTGTCCCAGAACCTGTCGTTTCTTTGTCCCCATGAGATTCGTGGGTACCTGTAATGGTTTCAGAAAATAGGGTGAGCTATACACTCAGTAGGGGTGTGTAATAACGTAATCATTACATGTAAAACACAAGTCAATTTAAAATCATGAGTTCATCAACAATGCATGTATATGTCAATGCAGGTTACCTCCCTTGTGTAAACCATAAAACCACGTAACTAGAATATCAATGTCGAACCAGAGCATGCTATGGGCCTGACCGCCCGAGAATGGATCCCGATAATAATCATAAAGTGGCCCAACAGCCACATAGAATATTCGACCCAACGGCCTCAGAGATCATCGTGAAATCTAAATCGATTTGGACCTCAAGTCCACCAACAGAATCATAACCACAGAATCATTAGTGCCTTACCGTTGTCTAGATTTATGGACTATACACTGCTAGCTCTAGACAGCCGACGTGTTGCTGCCCTCCAGAGATTTAGGGATTTTCAACCCAATGGCACCAGGCCCCACTTATTTTCCAACACGGTAGGCACCAACCAATACATAATTCCTTCACAATCGAAGGGCCACATCCGAATCATATCCGGATCTATACCAGAATCATATTATATCCAGAATAATATCATGATCCGACAAGCTTTCATCATCCTCATCATCAATATAAGAGATAGGCCTTATTGGTCGAGCCATAAGAATAGAACACATATGCCAAGAACCTTCAAATGATTAGTTAACACAGTGATAATATGTATGATATGCAAAGCATGCTATTTCATAAATACCAAGCAATTTATGCAATATCTACCCACATAATTTCATATCATATCCCTTGGTATTTATAAACCATCAACAATTCCATTTTTATTCGCAAACAACATGTACATCACCAAGGGATACCACATATCGATTAGATAACACTTTTTAGCAAGTGTATATGGCGTATCTTGCATCAAATCATCCAATCACAGCTTATAAATCATAAAAACAACATGAACACTTTCATCTTCAAGTTTCTTAAATAAATAACAACAAAAAAACAACTCTTGAATGATAAAAGCTTATTATTAAATTTTGAAAGCCGTAGAACCCTACCTCGGGTTATTAGCCAAAAGGAAGAGAGAATAATAATTATCCAAGCTCCTTCCAAAAGAACTCCAAGGGAGAAGATGATGAATAGTGAAGAAAGAGAGGATTGGAGTGATTTAGAACCTTAATCTTCGATCGGGGATGAAAAGTGAGTAAAAATCGCTCAAAAACCCTTCCTTTTCTCTCTCTAGAACTCTATAGAATTTCTTAGAAATGTGTAGGTCGAAAATGAGTGAAAAAGGGGACAAAACCGACTTTAAATGGGTTAAGTCGGTGCCCAGTTCTGTATGGCGGACCGGTATGCCAAAAAAAGAGTACCGGTCCACAATGTAAAATTCCCCAAATTGTTATACGCCGGACCGGTATGGCAAACATTGCATACCGGTCCACAGCCAATCTTTCTCCCAATTGGGATTCTCCGGACCGGTATTCGAAAAAGTCAATACCGGTCCGCAAGTGAACTTTCTTTCCAACTTGTTTTGGCCATAACTTTTCGCTTGGAACTCCAATTGAGACGATCTTTATATCCACGGAAAGGTATTTTTGAGATCTACAATTTACTGAGGAGATTTTCTCCGAATTATGAACAAAAAGTTTTCAAAATCACAATTTTCACATTAAAATAAACATAATTCACATTAAAATAAACACAGAGTGTTACATGACTTGTCAATCAATTCTCCACCAATTGATTGTGGCATCTTCGATCATACCAAGGTTCATGCTTCTTTAAGCATTGGGTTGACGTTTTTGCCTTCCATCTTTCGACGTATTCCAAGGTTCTTGCTACGTTCGTAGTTTAAGGATTGAGAATCCATCAGCCTGGTTAGGAAAGACGATCCGGGATCGCTTCATTGGTATCAAAGGGACTTTTCTATCCAAGTATTCTATTTTAGTTTCTTGTTCTTTCAATTTCGTAGTAGATTCTTGAAACCCTAGATCTTTATTATTGTTAATCTTATTTCAAATTGTGTTAGGGTTTATAGATTCTAAAAAAAAAGAGCGAACAGTAACTGTGAACATGCTCACTTGAACATGAATAGTAATCGATGAACCGTGTCGATGAACAGTATCGCGTGAACAGTAATTTTTGGAAAAAAAATAGAATTCTTAAATTGCTTAAAACCCTAGAAAAAAATTGTATAGGGTGCGTTATTTTTAATTATAATACATTAAAGTTTGAATTGTTGAAAAGAAATCCTAGGTTTTTTTTATGCTTCATGGAATAAGGTTTAGATTGCTATGAACTCTTGCGCTATTATGGAAATTGAAGATTCCCATTCAACCCTAAAATATTCCGATTAATATTCAATCGTTAGGTTTGTTGATCCTTGTTGCATCTTTATTCTAGTTGGGATTCTTATTTTGTGTTCCATATAAATCTGTTTTGCTTGGGAATTCTAGATATCCATAGGAACTTTGAATTAGTTTATCAACTAGGACTTGTTGCTTGATTGTTCCTTAAAATTCTGCTTGCATACTCTAGCAATTCTAGAAATTCGTTTGGCTCACTAATATTGCTAGAATTTGGTTTCTTGAGTCATTAGTATTACATTGTGAAGGTGCTTAATCTAATTGTCGGGTGTGCGATTGGTTGGTGGGGACTTGCAATATATTAATATTATTCAACTTGTTTTAAAAGTTCCAGAGTGAAAAAAAAAATTGTGAGTATATCATTACTTGAATGGCAAACACGAGCGATAAAATTAGAGTGACATATCTTTGAGCGAAACACAAAAGGGAGTGTGGTGAGGATTATCTTTATGGAGAAAGGTGTCTTTTCTAAACTTTGAATATGGAGAAAGGTGGCTTCAAGAGGAGATTAAACGCGATTAACGCAATTAAAGATTGAACGGCGCATGCAGTTGAATAAAGCTCCTAAAGAGAGATTGAAAAGTCAGCTTCGTAAAGTTAAATTTGAAGATGAATAGGATTCGGGTGTTACTAATAGAAGACATGGTGGTGAGGTTGGAGAAAGTCGAGTTCGAGACAATAATATGGGTAGTAGCAAGAAGAAGGTTTCTTTGTTTGATGATGAATTTATTCGTAGGTTTGAGGAGATGTTTGCCGAAGCCTATGAGCAGTCTAAGAAGAGGGGAATCCTAGAGCCAAGTCAAAGTCCGAATATATCTTTTGTCGAACCAAATCAATTGAAAGAAGAAGAGAAACGAGCCACATCTAAGCTGCTATTGGAGAATAAGCTGGAAACTGATGAGATCGAGGAAATTGAAGTGGCGGCTGAAGAAGGTGAGTTATGGGTTGAAGGTTTAATTCCAAGCTTGCAAGTAGAGGAAGATGAAAAGGCTCTAGTGCAAGTTGAAGAACCACAAGTGCAAGCATTTCCCCCCGTAGGTGTGGATGTAGGTGAGAACTGCATCGAGGGAGGCCAATCGATTTTAATTGAGGGGCGAGTCAATGAGCAAGAGACTTCAACTAATGTTGCTAATTTGGATAATATTTCTACCGAGGAAGAAGATGATATTCAAGCTGAGTTGAAGATTGACAATGTTGAGCATATTGATTTCATTGAATTGGATTACTTTGATGTCCATCCAAACTTTATAATATTAGATTTCTTCAACAAGTTGCAGATGATCGCATTGCAATATGGTTTGAATTTCGAGGAGCCTTGCTTTGCAAGGAGAATCAAGCGTAGAAGATATTGGAAATATTTGTTTTCATGGGAAGGAAGAACATAATTATCTCATGTTAAGTTTCGACAGAGGAATGGGACGTATTCAAAATACTTATTTTATTGGCATGGGAGATTCCAAGTTCCAAAGTTGCGTCCGAATGTCGAAGTGGTTAAAGACTGGTTGAATCGAGGAATGGGTAGGCTAGATTCGAGGACGAATCTTCTTGAAGAAAAAGGGAATGATGTGATCCATGCTAACACAAGCATGTACTTGATTAAAGCATTGATTGGTAGTGTCCGTACTGGTATTGGATGACCTTCGAGCATACTTGTATTTGCATAGCTAAAGGATTTAAGCATAGTCAAACACGGAAGTCATGGCGCGCCCGAAGTCAACTATTATTTTAAGTAGTTTTGATTATTAGAATTATTATTATTTCATTATTCAATTAGGAATTACATTAGTAGTTTCCTTTTTGAATAAGTTTCCATATTATTTTTATTATTAATTTCCTTATTGCATTAGGATTATTCTAGAAGTTATTTTCCTTTTCTAAGTAGGAATTAGTTTCCATATTGTTTTAGGAAACTAATTAGTTGCTTTATCTCCTATTTAAAGGAGTTCTTTTCATTGTTTTAAAGAAGTTTTGATGATTAATAATATTGAGAGTTTTCTCTTTGTGTTCCCTAAGAACATGTTAAATATGTTGAATTGATTAATTCAATTGTTCTTGACTTATCAATCAATTCTCCACCAATTGATTGTGGCGTCTTCGGTCATACCAAGGTTCACGCTTCTTTAAGAGTTAGGTTAAGGTTTCCTCCTTCCATTTTTCGATATATTCCAAGGTTCTTGCTATGTTCGTAGTTTAATGGTTGAGGATCCATTAGCCTGGTTAGGAAAGACAATCCGGGATCGCGTCATTCCACCTTGGGTACCTTCCCCGGCCTCCTCAGCCTCTGCCTATAGGGCTTACTTCAAGTTCTTCCTTGTCGGAGCCATCCCTGTTGTATCTTCTGTGTTCTCGAAGAACCCAAGTATTTTAGGGTCGGTGGGTGTGCTCGATATGCTATAAATTTGTTCGGCCACCTTCTATTTGCCCTTACCACTAAGTGTTGAATAGCTGGTTCCCCCTAAGTTAAGGAACTGCCCTATCACAGTGGCCCTTTCTTATCATAATTCCCGTGGGAATCATAGGTCGAGTAACAAGCCAAGGTCTAACCTTCAACCTCTCTTCAAGCTTATGTGGCTTCTTGGAAGGACCAACCTAGTCAGGTTGACTAGGCCTCTTTTTGATCTAATTTTGTTGTAAGAGGTGTATCCTAGCAGGTTATGTGTAGCTCGAGGGTGGTCTTCAATCTGAGCTCCCCTCACTCCTTTGTGGTTGATAACTAGGTTGATGGAGTCCCCGTCAACCACTTTTTTGCTCGGACGTTTGTGGCTAACTGCATAAAGGAACCAAGAAAATGTCAGATGTTAACACACTAACGGAAAATAAAAAATACTTAATCTAACATGGTTGAGACCCCTACAAACGTGATTGTTCACATAAAACCCCGTGTTCCATTCTCAAGTTTATCATCTTCTTATGCCCAGTTAAGGCACAATCTCCGTTAGGGCATGAACTTTTGGTTTTGGACCCTTCTTAGCTGATCCAACACTTCTAGCATGTCATATTAGGTATATCTAGTTTGTGGGAACAATTATTTTGTGATTCAGGTGGTCTGAATCGAAATCGAGGTGTTAATCGCGTGTTTTCACTTTACACGAATTCTTAATTTTAGCCAACTTCGAGGTATCGTAACTTCTTCGTTCCTTGTCTGATTAAGCTCCTGTTTACATTTATGTTTAGGCTTTGATCCAATCTACAACTTTATTGTTTTGACTGAAAGCTAATTCATGCTTTTTGTCTGTCAAAACGATGTGCGAAGTAAGCGAGTCGTTAAAATCTGTTCTTTCGGTTGCGCTTCGGCAAAGCGTTGTCTTCGACGAATTTCTGGGAATTATCCATCCATAATTTGAGGATACTTCCTGTTATGAAGTTGTAGATCTTTGAATTACCTTTTCGTGGACATAAAGATCACCTCAATCAGAGTTCCGATCGAAAAGTTATGACCAAAATACCAACAGTACACTTTTCGCCCGGAGTAAGATTGATCTTTCTCATCAGTAATTGTTGAGAAAAAAAACCATTACACTTTTTACCGGGACTAAGATCGATCTTACTCATCATTACATGCCTATTTTGACTACTTTGGCATGTTTTTCTCATCTTTTATCACCCCAAACACCCATTTTCAACCCACACACCCAAAGACTTTTAGAGAAATATAGAGTGCAAATTTGAGAGGAATTTGAAGAGATCTTCACCTGCATATCTTCACCAATCAAAACTCACATCAAACCAACACCAAAACCACCTTCCACATCACTATTCATCATCCCCTAGATCCTCCCTCACCTCCATGCCAAGGCTCAAAGGAAGAAATGGGGAATTTTGCAATTAGAGGACTTAGAGCTCGATTCAAGCTTCCAAACTCGAGGATTATCTTCTTAGAGGTGGGAATCTAGTATTAAAACCTATTTTACATTCTATTATAACTCAATCATGATTATCCTCCTTGTTTATCTAAAAACCTAGTTTTTCAAATGGGTTTAGTGGGTATCTTGGGGTTTTGTGGGTAATTGTGGAATTGAAGATTCAAATAACTCATTATTATCCTTAGGTTACATGATTCAACTAGAATTGGTGACTATTTGTTTGATTCACACGAAAACCCGCTTGCTCCTTCTTTCCTTACTAACATCTCTTAACATTGTTGAGTGGAATTTCCTTAAATGGTTCAAGTGATGATTTCCTTTCATAAAACACAGGTATATGAACTAATATACTTCCTTGGTTTATTGGTATGAGAATTCCCTAGTCGTTACCTAATTAATGTTGTATAAAGGCTATATACATATATATATATATATATATACTTTGGGTACATGTTGAGAATGAGATAAAATCTAATGATTGATGAATATAATTGCCTATCTATTGTTCAAATAACGTAATTCCAAAAGAAGTTTAGGCCAAACACTTGATTCATATAAAAACCCACTTGGACCGTATTTCATAAGTAGTGAACTTTGTCACAAGAACTTGTTAATTACATTTTAAAGTCTAAGTAGTGGGTTTTTTTCTCCAAAACGCTTATTGAAGATTAATTATATTCATGGAGATTGTTTTACAAGAATCCCATTGTTAATTATATTATTGTTGGAATTGGTTATTGAAGTGCTTATATGATTATATGGCACAACTGCTTTTCAAATGAGCCGGTTGAGATTATAATTGGGTTATGCGTTAGTACGAGGCCATGTTAGGTCTCGGGTTTGGTCTCTAATGATTGGGGCCGAAAGTTGGGACACAATCTCCTGGGTGCAAGACCAGAAACTGTGCACGAAAAAAAACGGGAGGCCCTATTGCCATGTGGATGAAAGCCACGAAATGCAGACATGGTTGTACGCTTGGCTGTTCGCGAGGATTGCGAGAATAATGGCTCGGATCTTATGAAGTGTTCGGATAGTAATTTGTGCCACATGGTTCCTCCATATATGGGTTTGCCTTACTATATTACTTTAATGTTTTCCAAATACCATTTTTATAAGTAATCTATTATATATGATTCCCACTAAGTTCGTTTGACTCACTCTAGTATTTTCAACACAGGTATTTCAGCGGGTTCCACGGTAAGGAGAAATGAAAGGATGTATATTCCTAGATTACCTCAATACTAAAAAATAATCACGGGTCCTTCACGACAGAAGGACCTTTGTTCTCAAAGCTTTATTGACGATGCATGCGTCACTTTTATTTTAGAATATATATATATTGTATGTAGAGATTGTGTATCTTGTACTTGGGACCTCGTTGGAGGCTAGCTGTTGAATTATAGCATTTCTTTTGCTTTTATAGATGGATTTGAGAAATGGAAATATTCTTATCGTTTAGATTGTGGATTTATATGTTTTACACAGGGATTGTGTCTAATTAAATCGCCGTCAGCATGCGGTACCCATGACGAACCGGATCCCGAAGGAGAGATCCTCTTAACGGGATTTGGGGTGTTACAATTCATGCGCCTAATAATCTTTATATTGTCCCCGTCTTCCCATGAGCCCCCAATGATCACCATACCTTTATAATAGCCCTTCTCAAACTTGGTTAGACCCTTAACCAAATTTGGAGCCCCAATCTGAGCTCTAAAATATAACCAAGAATTGTCTTTTCGGCAGCGACAAAGGGCATAATACAAGAATATCTCCCTCCAAGTCAAATTCACACATAGCAACTTGTTCAGAGTATAAAAACCTAAAACTACTCTTACCCCATTTAGACTCAATTGGCACGAGGCCATAATACACCTCCTTAAGACCTCACAAAAAATGTGTGATGCCTCGAATCACTGTTTGAGATTTTCACCTCCGGGATCCGGTTAATCATGGGTGCCGTGCACAACGGCGGGTTCAAAATTAAAATTACCAATTTTTAAAAGTATACTCAGATAAAGTGCGGTCCATAGAAATCTCGCTTTCAGAAAATTTCGGCATGTGGAGTTCTTTTATACAACAATCCGCCCTGTTAAATTTAAAATCATTTTTATACAAAAACATCTCAAACCAATCCACATTTTAAATCCACTCCATAGATAAAACCATTTATACAAGTTTACAATACAAATTGCTTATCAAAGTCATAGTTCATTTACAATAAAAGAAACCAAACATTATATAACTCAGTCATTTATCTAAGGACTACAAGGTCTATGGAAATCAGAGGCTTCTAAGAGGACAATCCACGGTCTTGCCTCGAAGCCCAACCTGCAAAACTGATTTAAAAAGGAGAATGAGCCAAATCCGGGCTCAGTGGAAACTATAGAGTTTTGATATAAAAAATATTTTACTTTAATATAATAGTTTGAAAACCATGCAACCCACACACTCAAGTTCATGCCAAACCCCTCTAGGATTTCTATCCTAGCTACCGGAAGCTCTACCCGATTAACCAACTTTACCTCTAGGCATTTCATAGGATAAGCCCCTCACTTGTTCTAATATCTCTAGAGGACTGCTGGTCCAAGGCTATCTTATTTCAAACTCTAGCTTCCTAGGTTTTATCATGCAAGGTCGACTCACTCTAGAACGTGTAACAACACTACTAAGTACTATCCCGTGCTCATACCGAGAGTCGATGACTAATGGCCAAGCATTTATCATTTCCTCTTTGTAATTAGTTCATTATGAGCTTCGTGCTTGGCCGGTCACGAAGTGTTACTGCTAGACCGTCTAATTCAAGCATTATGCTAAGATTCCACTCATTTAGTTATCCGTATACTATGCTTGCCACTAGCGTTATAAATTTATTCCATTAAATATAAACCGGCAAACTAATCTCATGATTATATGCATTTACGTGTTCGGATGCTACATCTGTAGATCGATGGTAATTAGTACTTTCCACTTTATATATTAATTCGTTATGGATGGTTAATTGGTTCCTTAAGTGTGTCTTGATCCCTACATATATATACACATTCTCACATTATTTGCAAAATATATATCACATGGACAATACATACAAAACAACACAAGATATAGTACAATAATGTGATCCAAGACCACCATCACCCCATTCGGGTGGTATACCAAATATTGTCCGAGACATAGTCTCTTATTTTCAATAGTCAACCATGTCATCCAAGACATGTATCTCAACGGTCATCATAACCCCAATAATCACAATAATATCCGTAGTTGTCCAAGCGTCACCAGGTCTTCATTTCGTGGCCTCTCACCCACACGGCAGCAGGGCCTCTCATTCGTTTTCGTGCACGGTTTCGAGTCTTTCACCCAGGGGCACTTTGTCCCAACTTAAGGTCCCAATTGTTAAAGACCAACCCAGGACCATCACTGGACTAATGTCATCTTATCATCACATTATACACATTTATATATTCAACCATGAATCGCACCATATACACATTACCACATTCATAGAACCCATCATTAGCAAAATACAATGAAATAATAAAAGTGTATCATATGTGTACTCGCGCCAATAAGGTAATTCACATTTAGGACCGCATCATCAATCACCCACGTACATATATGTAACAAGCCCATAGTTATAGGAATCAATATGTACGTATATATATATCGTTTCGTTGTGCCAATAAGATAATTCGCATATTAGGCTTTATAGTTATTTATGCATATGTGTGTGCGTGTATATCTATGTCAAGCCCCACGCAACCGGCCAATTTGGAATCTAATTTATATACATACAATCACACGATTACGCACCACTCGTTTATCATGCTTCACATCCCTAATCTTAACGTTACTTGTTAATTCACACTTTACGGTCAATTGGTTCATTAGTGGTGCTAGTGTCTCATTGTGATATCACCGCTCGTATTCTATGGCCAATTATCTACAATCGGTATTTTATGCCTTATAGCGTAATAATATGATTTTATGAGTTTTAACCGCTCATATGCGACATCCTATTCCAAGCAAGTACCATTTCCTAGGATTCTCATCTTAACCTGTAAGTTTGTGGTACATTTAATCTCCTACCATTATTACTAAGGCAGCCTACACCCCACAAATAGATACTCACAACACACAAGAGTGTAATATCTAAGGTTTGACACAAAATTATAGTCCAATGCACATATGAGTACAAATACCCCAAAATTTGCTATAACTAGCTTGTGTAGTTGTAGACTTTGTGCAATTCTCAAGGATGATGATTTGTATACATATCAACTAGCATAATGGTGCATCTCTATAGTTTATAGTCCATAAACAACCCTTAATCATGCACAAATCCCGAAATCCCCAATTCATGGTTCATACACCTAGCTAATAAGTGGGTGTGATATGTAGGTGCAAGTTTGTGGCTTATAACATGAAATCAATCACTCATACATGATGTTTGGATGATAATTTACTCATATACATTAATAATTCAACTCTAACCCAACCAAACCCACATGAGCATGCAAACAAAGCTAGGGTTTCAAGAAAATACCCATTTGTGATAGAAATCTCTAAATCAACACATAATACTTTGAAAAACAAGTTTATTATTAGTGTTCCCACCTTATAGGATGATTTACCACAAGTTTGAAGCTTCAATGGTGGCAGCCATAGCTCCCTCTCCAAGCTCTCAACCATCAATGGAGGAAGAAGTGTGAAGATGATGATGAATAGTAAATGATGTGGGGTTTGATGATTTTTTAGCTTAATCAATGAATAGGGGATGAAAATCCACCAAAACCTTTAAGACTTTCCCCACTCTATCTCTCTCTAGAAGCTCTCATGAGTGGTGGTGAATGAGGAAGAAGAATGAAGAAGAACGTGTGTGTATATATATAACTGTTGCTATCCCGCGGTTACTATTCACGCATGGGGGGTTGCAACACTGATCTTTGGACGGCCATAACTTCTCGCTCGGATGTTTGATTGAGGTGATCTTTATGTCCACGAAAAGGTAATTCGGAGCTCTACAACTTCCTAGAAGGAAGTGTCCCCAAATTCTGGACATATAATTTTCAGAAATTCGATGAAGTCAGCGCGTTAATGTTACCAAATGAACAATTAATAGCGATTGACCTATTTCGCACTCAGTTTCGACCTAGTAGAAATCCGAATTTTTCTTTGGCCGAAACAAAAAACTTGTAGATTACTTAAAAATCTAGAGTCATTTGTTGAAGGAAACTCAATCTGACAAGGAACGAAAGAGTTACGCTTCCTCCAAGTTAAAAAAAATTATAAAGTCGGGTAAATGGAAAAGTTACAATCTACATCCCGATTTCAACTCGAATCACCCGAAATGACTTACGGCTACACAAACATGCTTAAATATATTAATGTAACTCATTGGAAGTCTTCGAGCCATTCAGATCCTTTCAGAGCCAAAAATGGCTATCCGAAGTACACTTTTGCCTTACACTCGACTTGTATCGCGATTCCGAGAAATAAAGAGATACAAGGCGTTACAATATGTGGTACAAGGGTAACTTCAACCCACCCTGCTTAAATAGGACAGTGTAGACACCAATTTTTCCATCCTTTGGGACAATGGTGGGTTCTCCTGCACTTTAGGAAGCCTCACAGTACAATCATCGAGGTCGAAACATTCACAAAATATAGTAAGTTCTTCGTTCCCAAAAACTATGAATCATCCCATACCTAGGATTTTTCCCTTTCATATCTAAACCCCAACCCTCAAAAAAGGAGAAATAGTTGAAATAAAAAACATAATGAGGGATAGGGAGACTTATAGTCATGGAATATGTTTCCTCTAGGATATGAATTGCAAATTTGAGCGGTGAAATTTGTTTTTCTCTATTGTGCGAAGAAAATAGGGAAAATTTTGTGGTCTCTAGTTATTCAAATATGATAAGGATGGAAATGGAAAAGGAGATAAATGAGGCGAAGCTTTTTGTTAAAATGGCGATTCACTCTTTGGGAATCGTGCCACATAATGGAAACGCATTAAATACAAGTCATTTATGTCCTCCCGGCAACTTTTTTTAGTTCAAGTCATTCATCAAGCACCACGTGGCATGGTGGGCCACAGACCTTAGGTGCAAGTGTAATGTCCCATGTGACGCCCCGAATCCCGTTCTGAGATTTTCACCTCCGGGACTCGGTTAATCACGGTGCCGTACGCGACGGCGGGTTTAAATTAAAACAATCCATAACTTTTAAAAACTTTACTTTAATAAAAACATGATCTTTAGAAATCCCGATTTAGAAAACTTTGGCATGTGGAGTTCATTTCATTAATAAACCTTCCTGTAACATTTAAAACCATGTTCCATACAAGTGGAATCACACCAAATCACATTTAAAACAACTCCACATATGAAAACCATCAATACAAGTTTACAAAGCCAATTGTTTATCAAATCAAAGGCTATACATAATTATACAACAACTCAAAAGGTTATACATATAACTTAGTCCTTGACTCGAGGACTACAAAAGGTAATGGACACCAGAGGCTCTATAGACGAGTACCACGCGCCAATCCCGAAGCCCGACCTGCAAAACTGGGGAAAGGAGGGAATGAGCCAAATCCGGGCTCAGTGGGAACTATATGTATAGAAAATATTTGTTTTACTCATATGCAATGGTTTGAAAATCATGCAGTGCATTGTAACCTACACTCGCATGCATACGGACACACTAGGATTCCCATCCTAGCCACTAGATACTAACTACCCAACTAACCGATCACAACAGTAAATATCCCATAGGTGTACCTCTCACGTGTTCCCACATTACTAAGAAATCGGCAAACCAAGGTCATTTAGTTCTAACACTAGCTTTCTGAGGCTCGTCACGCCTTAATGGATCAGTTATATAGCTTATATCGGCCACCCGTGCCTACATCGAAAATCAATAGCTATAGGCCAAGTATTGGTTGTTTCCACTTTAATTATAATTTATTATGAATCGTATACTTGGCCAGCTAATAGGCTTTCAGCTCAAGATCATAGCGTTATATTACAGCGTTCTCTCAGTAGGCTATTTCATTAGTTATGATTTCCTTTCAATTATTAGTGCTTTAGGTTCATTATGATCCGGCTATCAGGTCTCGTGAATCACACTCACTCCCACGCCCATATTTTATATCTAAGACTCCCAGTTATCATGTCTTTCCACTTTATATATAATACATTATGGAATGCTCAATAGTTCTCTATGTGTACCCTGCCTGTCTGATATCGTTCGCCTACGTCTCTACATCATTTATATCATAGCCAAGGTAACATACATAAATTTATGCGAGACATGATACAATACAATACAATACAATAATAATAACATAATCAACATTCTCACAATAGCTCTCGTATCACGTCTCCAGCATAATGCCTCAGTTTCAGCCCGCGGTCAGTCCAGGCCTAGAACAACGGATCCCGAAGACTCCGAGGCTCTTGTCCATGTCTCCTCCGAGTGGGGAGTGGCTCAGGGACTTGGTTCTCCAAGTAGGTCATTCGGAGATAACCCTCAAGACATTTTCCCGGGAATGACACTCCGAATAGTTAACGAGGAGAACACCTCATACAAGCCATCTCGACACTCCGAAAAGAACTACACCAGGCGATACCCTAGCAGGGTAATGACCATTAGTAGCCCAACTACTTCCCGGAAAACTCACCATTGGGAACGTAGTGGCACACAGGACCTGCTCCGCTTGCCGGGGAAACTCATCTAACCGAGAACACTTAGTCCTGTCGGAAGGCAAGATACCTAGAGTGGGCTCTCCTTTGTGGACACACACAACCACCGGCGGAGTCACCGACTTTATTTTCCCCGTGCACGGTTTAGGGCCTTTTCACCCACGGGCGGCAATAGTCGACCCTCCTTCGAGTCACGGGGAGCTACCTGGTGCTCGGTACATCATCATATCCAGCCCACACGTTTGATCGTAACAATAGGAATATCTCGATTCCTCACATAGCAGCGTATACAATCATCAATCATCCATCACACGTATGGCTAACAATATGTATATATAAATAATCACACAATTGTCATCGTTACATAATCATCGTTATCGATAGCATCACTATCACATTTGCATTCCATGGCCTTATAGCCAATTAGGTTATATTCGATATTTCCCAATGTCTAACGTATCAAGTGTATAAAACCAAGACCGTATACCACTTATGAGAATTCTCGTGTCATTCTAGCCAGCCAAGCATTTATTATTGTGGTTCTAGTTCAACCGGCATATAATTACGGCTCTCCTAGCCATATATACTCACAGTCAAGGCAACCCATGCCCCACCAAGTTATAGTTATTACACTCCTATAGTATATCGTAGGTGTACTCTCGTAACTATAGCTAATAAGGTTCATACAGGACATTAGTCTCAAGGATTAGTGTATATCGTTCCCATCTAAGTGGGTTTCTAGAGCAAATTCGAGGATAATGTTCTACACTTGCAACTAGGGGCATACCTACATATATCTACCTCTTATAACTCAAAACCAAACCTAATCCAATCACAAATCCCGAAATCTCCTTTAGCCTAGTTCATACCTTAGGCTACCATGTGGGTATAAGGTGTATATGTGAGAATAAGGTTCATAGCATGGTAAGAAATAATAATACATGGTATATGTGTGATAATATAACCATCAAACACACTCAATTCCCAAAACCCCAAAATTCCTAGGCTTACCATGCATATATGAGATGGGTCTTGATGAATCATATCATATATAACTCAAAACATGGATTAAATGCTCAGAATATGTAATAGATACAAGAACCCATCAATATCTAACGCCAATCGAACATTAATCTAGCCCAACCCCATGGACATGCATACAACCTAGGGTTTTTGTAGAAAATCCCCAATTTAAGTACAAATCGCTAATACAACAAGTAAAGGTTTGTAAAATAAGTTTTATACTAGTGTTCCCACCTGATTGAAGCTTAATCGAGGTATTGAAGATGCGTAGACATCGTAGCACAGAAACCCAAGCTCGCTTCCTAGCTCCACGCGCGAAGACGGAGGTGGAAGACGATGAATAGTGACATGAGAGGTGTTTTGGAACTCAAATCTTGGAAAGGATGAGAGATATATGGAATATCTAGTCTCTCTCTCTCTAGATCTCCCTCAAGTCTCTCCCTCACTCCCCTTGATGTTGTGGTTTCGAAAATGGAGAGTTTGGGGTGTTAAATGGCTTAAAAACGTGTCAAATACGCTCAAAACCGACTTACTGGTGAACCATGATCGATCATGGGTCCCCCATGATCGATCATGAACCCGTCTGGAACTCCCCTGGAGGACCGTGATCGATCATGGCCCTTCCATGATCGATCATGGAAGTCACTGCAACAGCAAATGACTTTCTGAGCCCGAAACGGACCTCGAAACGACCGAATCTCGACTCGGCCAAAACACGAAAGTTGTAGAGGGAAAAGAAATGAAGACATGGACGCAAACAGGGAGTTGTTTGGAAATCGTATGAAGAAGTTATGGCCTCTCAAAGTTGGCCAAAAATTGACGAATCGCGAAAAGACGAAACACGCGATTATCGCCTCGATTTCGATCCGAACCACTCGAATCATTAAACGAACACTCAATTGAGTGAAAGGAGGCTACTATGACCAATAAGGAGTGATAAAACATTATGAGGCTCTCCGAATGAGAAATTCACCACTCGAGGTGAATTAAGCGGACGAATGAAAACAACCACGAGGAAACGAAAGAACGGGGTGTTACATCCCACATCGAAAAATGCAGGAAACTTAAAGTGCTATATATGTACACCCAAGGGATTCCCACTAGTGAGTGGTCTTTTAGGGGTTGTCATGGTAGCACCTGCCAAGAACAAAATCGTGCTGGAAAAGGCTACCCAGTTATAACTAAAGTGGACCCACCTAAAGCGGATAATATATTACTAGGGTCGGAGCTCGAGTTGTTAAAATTGGGATCAGAGCGGACCCAACCGAGTACGTTGTGTCGACTAGGGCGTTGGTCCCCATGAGGGGGAGGATGTAATGTCCCATATCAAAAAGTGGGGAAAACTTGAGTGCTATATATGTACACCTAAGGGATTCCCACTAGTGAGAGGCCTTTTGGGGCGTGCCATGGTAGCATCGGCCAAGAACAAAACCATGCGGAAAAAGGTTACCTAGTTGTAGCTAGAATGGAGCCACCCAAAGAAGACAATATCTTGCAAGGGTTGGGGCTTGGGTCGTTATAACAAGCATCTGACCTCTGGAAACAAACCGAGTGCAGACACTTAGGGGGCTGTTGAAGGGCATAAAATGTAACACCCGTAGGGTAAATGTACCACATTTTATGCCCGAGACACGAGAGTGTGCTTGAGCCGTATCCGAATGTAGGAAATATTTCCACACTATTTTAGAGATGTTATTACATTCATCTTTTAAGTTGGAAAGGGTTATGTAGAGTACCCGAGTTGAAATTTGCAAAATCTCACATTTTAAACTTACCCGACAAACCGACCTTCAGTCATTCAAGACATCATAACTTTTTCATTTTAGATCAGAATGGAACCTAATTTATACCATTGGAAAGGTATTTCAATTTCCAAGAGCGTTCGTGTTTTGCCCGGAACCCAATTCCCACTTCTCGTTGGTCAAAATAAGGTTACAAGATCAGTTGGTGGCAAAAACAAGCAATTCTGGGCATGAACAAAATTCCAGTACCATGGAGTCGACTCCATGGGTTTTAGGGAGTCGACTCCCCTTCACTGTAGCGGTCAAAAATGATTTTTTTTGAGCTTAGACCTGATTTTTATACACCATCAACCCCACCTTCTTCTCCACTTCGACCAGAGCTCAGGGAGAGAGTGAGAGGAGTGTAGGGATCATGGAGGATAGTTTATGAGTGTAATTTTTACCTCATATTACCACCCAAATCAAGGATCAAACTCATCATCTCCATCATCTTCTTCCTTTCTTCACATCCACCAAGCTAGGGCTCCAAACTCAACCATGGTATCTTGCACCTCCGTCGTTTAGAGCTCGATCCGTGGCTCAGGTGGTGAAGGTTGAACACTATTGAGGTAGGAACACTATTATTAAAACCTATTTTAAGAGGTTATGCACCCAATCACCATTTTTATACAAATTTGGGGATTTTCTAGGTATACACCTATTGCTGCGTATATATACACTTTGAGCCTATAAATTATGAGGGAAATGGTTGTTTATTTCTTATAAAATGTAGTATATCATATTTCCTCAAGTATCTCTTCCATTTCCTTGATTTATGACAAACCCTTGTTCCTAGCCTTTAGCGCGCAGGTACTTATCAGTTCGTATAGTAAAATAAACTTATGATACGCACTTTATATCACTTGATACTCATGAAATGGACTACTATACCTTTTTACATGATGTATATGATCTTATAATTGTGATTGGGAAAAATATGATTTTCCTTATACAGAGTAGTCAACACCGCTCGTACCAGGTAGATGGTTATTACTAGTAGCGTATAGCCTTAGTGGCTACGTGAGATTATTGTAGGTATGCCTTTGTGGCTGCGTGAGGTAGCGTATGCCTTTGTGGCTGCGTGAGGTAGCGTCTAGGTGGACCTGGTAGGTGGTCCCTGCCTTGGGCAGAAGAAACCGAGTGCCGGCTATCTCTGTACAGTAGATGTGAAAAATCCTAGACGTGAGTATTATACATGGTTGATACGATGTAGGCCTAGTCGCGGTGTCTTGAGACTATGTATATATTACATTGTTTACATACATATTTATGACTTATGTGTACGGACTAATTACAAACTCACTTTATAAAGCCTCTCCTACATATACATGTTTTTCTCACAACTCCTATAGTTCCTATTGGGCCTGTTTGGCTCACAGTTTTTCCTACACAGGTACTTCTAAGGATGGGACGGGACGAGCTGATAAGGAAAAGGTCGACAAGTCTTAGTCTCCTCTGATACTATAGTGTGAGGGCCTTTCACTACTGAAAGGCCATGTTATCTATCTTATTGTACTTATATTATGTAGCCATGTTTGTACTATTTATGTAGCCTACTTGAGGTTATGGAGACTGTATTGTGTATGACTATTTTGTGACAGTTATGTAATTCTAATGTATGTATTTTGCGGACATTTACTGTTCTTTAATTTTATTCTTTTGGTTATTTTATAGTGGGTTGGAGGAACATGTCTATGGTTGAATGTTAGCCTAATATCGACAAGTGACTTACATTTTAGTTAACTGGTGCGCAATGGTACAGACTAATCTGTAAGGCACGAGTTAACAGGAGGGGAAGCTACAATTCTAGCATGTTCCCAGTTGATTTTGTTTTATGTTCTATACATTAGCATATTTGCCTTCCTCGCCAGAGTTATTTTATTTTTACTCACTTCCGCCGTCGCGTACGGCTCCGTGATCAACCGTGTTCCGGAGGTTCTCCCTCCTAACGGAACTCGGGGCATCACATAAAATATCTCATCCGAGCTCGAAGTACCCGCGAGGACTGAGCTGCTTGTATGTCCGAGCTCAATACAGATCGTGGGAAAAGCCTCCTAGGGAATGACACATGGCAATGGCACAGTGGAAGCGTGGCCAACACTCGTAACGGTTAGTTGCCGACCCCCCACTACACAACTAACCCCACTTTTCTCTCCACCTCCCTCAAACGTGGGGAGTGAGGTTTATCACCTTGTAACAGCTAGTTCCTTGTGTCTATAAAAGGAACCAGCCCTTAACATTTGAAAGGATCGAATCACTGAGGGTACCATCCTTTACCAACCTCTATCCGCAACTATTGTCTATAAAAATCATCATCAAAAGGTGGACGTAAACAAACCTACTGTCCATTGGCTAGGAGAGCCATCCTTACCAAAAATATGTGTTTATCTTATTTACTTTCTTTTTCTTATTTATAAATTTGTGTGTGAGCAACATTTCCTGTTTAAAAGATTTGTTGACCTTACAATTATCGTATTGTGTATATGAGGATTTTGTTAGCAAAGCGTAGGCATCATGTTACAGTTTTCTTTTATTCATATGCCTTAGTTTGACATTAATGTTTTATCTTTCTTAATTTAACTATTATTTAGGGACAGCATCCCATAGCGCTTACTTTTATAGGCAGCCCGTTATAGTTGGCATTAGAGGATTAGGTTCAATTTCCGTTCAATCGAGGTATGGGTAGTTAGGATCTTTCTTTTCTATTTAGCGCATGACCTTATCGAATTGGGGAATTATAGTTATACTCTTGGTAAGCATTATACTATTGGTATCTCAGAACTGACTTTCGTCAATTGTTATAAGTATTACATTCAATATTTTCTCGAGACATCATAGAAGTGAATGTACCTGGCTTTTGGGACACAAATCCCTTGTTTGCTCTCAATTGGACTTTAATCATTTTTGGTAAATAGAGGCAAAGGTGTTTTTTTTTTGGCTCTTTATGTCCAAGAACCTACATCCATATATCCAAGATAACTACGTTAATCCAGAATTTGTTGCTAACTAGAACAAAGAATATATGTCCACGATTTTCTTATTTTACACAAGGAGTAGTGGTACTGCAAATTCATCATTCTTTTTTGTCAAAATATAAAAAACTTGTAAAAAATATTAAAAAAAAAAATTGTCTCCATAAGTCTTTTAAGATACTTGGACACGTAAGATTTGTGTAAAAGTCTAGTGTAAAATACAAAGCCTATTTATACTGCCATGTTAGCTTTCTCCCTCTACAACATTTTTATAAAACTTTAAATTTTTAATAGAAAATATGGATTTTAATAAAAATTATATATTTAAAATCTACTCATCAAGACGATTAAAATAAGATCCACTGTAATTAAAAATTATTTATAAAAAATTAATAAAAATTATATAAAATGGCCTTTATTACGTGCGGCTTTGTTACTGTTTCTTTCAAAATTTTACGCAAGATTTGCAAATTCATCAATGAAGTATAATTTTTTTTCAGATTTCACCATTTATGTAAACATGGAGTGACACATCGGATATATATGTATTTTTTACACTAACATTGGAGATGCTCTTGGTTGTTCCCTATTATGTAGGGAGTTAGGTGTTTGCTAGCTTTATTAAAAGATTTTTATGTCCTTTTCAAAATCTGTGGATTCTTCTAAATCCATAGATTATTTTAAATCTATATAGAGTCTAACATATTTTAATAAATCCAAACTGACTCTAACAAATTTTAAGGAATGGATTCTTTAGTTTTCTATAGATTTTAATAAATTAATTGATTTTTCTAATTATAATAAAAACATCAAATGATAAATAATAAAAGAATTTTGATTATGACTTTAAAGTAATAAGCAAATTATAAATCCACTGCAAACAATTCGGATAGAGTCTAAAAAAATTCGATTTTCATCTTCTGTCTAAAAAAAATCATAATATGGGAGAAAAAAAATCAAAGGGCGACATTTCTATAGTTTCGGAAGAAGATGACTAATTGGACAATTTAAACTTTGAAAGTAGCAGTATCGGAAAAAAAGAAGATGTTTTAGATAAAGTGAATGAAATGGAGGGATTTAAATAGATTATAGAGATGAAGAAGAAATAATGCATAGAGTTTGGGAAAATAAGAGGTTTTAAATAGAGAGAATGGAGTGGAAGGGTTTAATATATTATGGAGACAATAAGAAATAGAGTAAATTACCAAAATGGCCCTTGTGAGCGTGTTTCAATCTCATCATTCCGTCCAAATTGCACCGTTAACATAAAAAAATAGGAATGTGCACCTCACATGCCCCCAAACCAAGGGAAAGACTGTATTATATTAATGCACTCCACTCTCTCCTTAATCCCATCTTACTAACCACTGCCGCTGCTAGACTTTGATTTCCCTTCCCGATGACTTAACTTGACAGAGTTTTGCTCGAAAAAGTAGCCGAAGACTTTGATTTACCGAATATGGTGGAGTTTCGCTCGTTGAAGTCGCCGGAGAAGCTGCAGCTACCGCAACCAACAGATCTAGATTTGGATACTTTTCGATCGAATGAAATATGGTTCGATTTAGGACTTTCGTTTATTTCCTTGACGGCGGGAAGCTCTTGTTTCTTTCTTCACATCGGCGATTCGATAAAGCACCAATGGCTAGAAAGTACATTTTTGAGAGATGTAATCTTCACCAGTGCCGAGAAACGAACATCACTGTAAGGTGTGGCGGTAATGAAAGTCGATCTAAAAAAAGGAAAGGTAGGGGAAGAAAGGAGGGGAAAACAACAATAGGGACAGAGGAGGAGACAAGCTTGCGGAGCTTTTCTTATAGGTAAAAAGCACATATCCCACCTATGGCGTTGCTTTTGAAAGGATGGTCCACATATTGTATGTTGCTACCATCTCCCATGTCTTTCCAAGCACTTTCCATCACCATTTTTTTCCCTGGGCCAAAAATCCAAAAGGTTAATAACAGAATTACAGGCATGAGCACATCATGTTCATGAAACTAAGGCTGACTTCAATGGTGGTAGATTTGAAAAAGGGTGATGGCGAGAGAGGGGGGACAACTTCATTTTTTGGAGTAGTTTTACTAGATTTTACTAAAAAAATTTGGTGCTCTGTTTTTGCATTTACTATATATATATGCTATATAATAGTGAGCATGCGCACACTTTTTGGTGCCAAATTTTGGTTTGAATATGAAGGAAAAATGTAATGCCCTGTATTTCGTTTTTGCTCCAATTCTTCTCTTAAGCCTATTTAAGGCCAAATCTCCATTGGAGGATTCGATTTACGTTCTGGAACCTTCATAGTTAATCTAAGACTTTTTAAGGCCAAATCTCCGTTATAATGCATTTCATAAAGCCGTGGTTGAAATTGGCAATTAACGGTGAAAAATCAAACTTTTGCCAAAATGAGTTTTTGTCCAACTTTGAAAGGCCATAACTTTCTCATAAGAAATCCAAATGACTCCCCATTTGCTGCCAAAGTTTCATCTCTTTCCCCTCTACAAGTTCTGTGTTCAGCTCGAGTTAAGATAACATCGTTTTGAGGGTCAACGGAGCACGACAAAGTAAGAATTTTGTGCATAATTTCCTTTGATCAATCAGAGCGGAGGTAGCGAGTTTTCCTACCATTTTAGACAAGATATTTATGCTCTTTCTTCCCTCTTTCATCCCCATCTCGATCCACACCATTAAAGAGGCTTAGAGAGAGGTGAGGGATGAGCATTATGGTAGAATTAGGGGGTCTTTAGCCATCCATTATCATGATCCAAAACCACCACCATATCATCTCTAAATATTTAATATTCATCATCTTCTCCACTCGTTCTTCACCATTCGAAGGTTTTGAGGGCACGAATTTGAGGTTTTCGAAATTGGTGATTCTCTGGCTCGATTCAGTGGTAAATCTTCGAGGGATTAACCCTATAAAGGTGGGAACAATAGTATTTAAACATTTTTTCAAGTTATTACAAGTTATTTCTCTCAAATCAAAGCGAAATTGGGTATTCTTCATGTTTGGCTTCTTGATACACATGCATGGGGTTTTGGGTTTGTGATTTGTGAGTAGTTTTCTTAATTTTTTCGTGTTATTGTTATAATTTCATGTATATATGAAAGAATCTCATAATATTCTAGATAGCTACAAACCTTAGTTGCTATCCGCTGGCACGTATGCGCGTATACGTACTAAGTTTATCGTAGATATAACATGTTATGCTCTAAGAATGGGGAATTACACAAGTTATGAATTTGGTACCCTAGAAACAATACATACTTGTTCCTAAACACATTATTGAGTTGATAAGGGATTAGTTTGATAAGTACGCAAGGAATCCAGGTTGTCCCTTATTTATTTCAATTTCACCTTAAAACCACCACTTATCCACTAGTGTGCTTAGCTAGTACTTGTGTACAAATATATTGAGGTTGGAACAAATTTAGTACATGAGATGGGGTTGTATACATATTATGTTTGCATGATGTAGATAATGGATACGTGCCATTGGTCTACTAATACCATGAATTTGGTAGAAAACCACCATTTTTTTGTAACAACCTTGCAATGTTTTCTAACATAGCTACACACTTGATAAATAATGGGTTTGATACATGATTTCACCTCTAAACGTCGTGATGATTATATCCATGAGATGTATATGCTATTAAATGGACTAATTGTTTTGTTAATGTTGTTAGCAAGCCAAGATTTTATTACAAATAGATTACTAGTTCACTTATTGGAATTATTCAGGTATTCCATAGATATAATCATGTGATGGGTATTAGTTCCTTAAATGGCACATGTAGATTAGATGCATCTTAAGTTAAAACTATTATCTTAGTCAGTGAATCTATCTATGTATCACGTATATATATTTTTTTAACACCCTATATTTATATTAATGTTAATTATGTTGTATTAGGCAAATATTGTGTAAAATTTGTATTTCTAAAAATTTTCTATCCATAATTTGGAGAAAAATTTCCTTTCGGAAGTTTACAACTCTTTGAATTTATCTTTTCATGGATATAAAGATCATCTCAATCGAAGTTCCAAGCGAAAAGTTATGGCTGAAATAAAAGCTACGTAGCAAGGCAGGGATTAACCTGCGGACCGGTATAGGGATTTTGGCATATCGGTCTAGTGTTTAAAAATATAGGAAGTACTGAACTGCAGACAGGTATGAGGTTTTTACATACCAGTCTGGCCTTTAAAAATTTGACTGCAAACTGGTATCCCATTTTCTGCATACCGGTCTGCTAGTTAAAACTGGGCACCGACTTAACTCGTTTTTAAGTGCGTTTTGTCCCTTTTTCACCCAATTTCAACCTAAAACACCCACACACACCTAGAAGGTTCTAGAGAGAGAAAGATGTGAGTTTCTTAAGGGGTTTTAATGCACTTTCATCCCCAATATGAGATTAAAGCTTCAAATCATCCGAATCCCCTTCTCTTTCACTAGTCATCATCTTTAACCTTAGGATTACGTCGGACGAGGCTTCGGTTCTCCTCCATCTTCCTCCTTTTGGTTTACAAACTTAAGGTAGGGGTTTAAATGCTTCCAAAACTTGTAATATGACTTGTCTGATGAAGTTTACCACGTTTTTACTATGTTTTCTCTAAAAAGTTATAATATGATTGTTGAATATATGTTTTATAAATTATAAAGATTCTTATGCAAGATTTGAAGCAATATATGCCATCTACACATAATATCTTTGTATCATTGGACTTTATGGAATATTCCATGGATGTATGACTATTATAAAATGCTGAATATGGTTGTTGATTTATATACATCATGGAATATGGGTTAGATTTGTTGAAGTATAAGTGGCATAAATTGCTTCAAATGCTTGTTAAAATGGCATGCATACAAGTTTGCGTTATTATCGTATCAACCGAAGGCTCAAAAATTTAATGGCAAGCTCTTGAACGGACTTATGATTCGTGGTCCGATTACATATCTCATGAAAGGCCCATATTATTTATTATTGGTTTGGAGAACTTGTGTCCCTCAGAAATGGACTTTCCGTATGATTATATAGTGTTTGCCGAGACAAGAAATAAATGGGGCTCGGCGCCCTTGGGTTGAAAATCCCTAAACCCCCAGGGGAGCAACGTTTGGTTCGCCGATAAGCTACCGATGAGGAGCCTGGGAACCTAAGCAATTGGTAAGGCACTACGATTTCTATTGATATCTATATTCATATGAAGTTGGGACGATTGATCCCAGGGTATCATTATGTTGGCCTTGTATCTCTGGTGGCAATGGATCATATTCACAGTTCAGATTCTCTATTATGCGGTAAATGGTTGACGCGGGAATTAAACCTGCATTAGCACATTCATGCATCGTTTATTTGATGACAATGGTTCCTGTTTATATTATTAAACTAAACATGATTTGAAAATATGTTAATAAACCTATTTTGAAACACCATGCCTTATGTTTCGGACCCCCTATTGAGCAAATAGCTCACCCCAGTTTCTTTAAAAGAATACAAGTACTTAGGAGTACAATGAGGACAAAGAGGCGACGACATCAGGGACAAAGTATAGGCTCTGATATAACAAATAATTTGATGATGTATATATTTTTTTATGGGAAGCCACGGCTAGCCCAAAATCTTGTATCTATATTTTTGCACTTACTTAACTACTTTTATATAACTATTAAAGGCATGTAAGAAAGTTATACAAGTGTTTTACATTCCATGCTTGATTGACACGTGATACATATGCTACTTTGCCTTGTTATTTACATTAATACCCATTTTAGTCATTCTAAGATGGATTAGTGACGCTTTCGGTCTTAATTACGGGTGTTATCCTGTAAATCAAGGCGGAAGTGTTAACATTTTTGGTACATGAAAACTATATAAGCTTTTAGTAAACTAAGATATGATTTGATATATATATGTATACGTACGCGTAAATGCATTATATATGAATTTATTCTTTTGAGATTACTTTATATTGATATTTCGATTTTGTCAGGCTCTAATGGTCCATGGGGAGGACTTAGCCTTGGTGACTACAAACCCTGATCCGCGTAAAGGATCCCTCTTTGATAGCGGCATACTTTATGGTCCATAGGGGGACCCAGCTTACTGCATACCCTTCACATATAGGTGGTCTTTGGGGGGATCCAGCCTTGGGGACTTAGATCACGATTACTGTGCATTGTAGACTAAATCCAAGATGTTCGATACGAGATAGATGAATATGAGTTTGTTGCTAAAAAGATTAATGCCTACATTTGTTTTACAACTAGCCTTATGATTGATACTACTACTTTTACTTATATCTTTGTGACACATGTTCTATTGTATTTTCGGGGATGGGATGGCACTTGTAGTGCATTGCATATAAAATGCTTTTCATTGCATTAACTGATTGAGCCTAGAAATTGGATTTCCAATCCCTTAAACAAGGCTCAATTAGCTTCTAATTACTGTCTAGAATTGAAAATTGCATGTAAATTCAGTTTAAGTATCATAAAAAGGCATTACATTGTATTTCTGTATTACTAAGCCATTTTTTAGGCCTAAAGTGGTTAAGCAACTAAGGTTGTATGCAAGATAGAAGTTTGAAAGCGAAAAAGTACAAAAAGAAAGCCCAAAAACAATTTTAGCATCCATTCCGAGGCCCGAGGTGAGGAAAACTCCCCAAACTACTCCCAAAGCGCTAGCAAGAAAAGAAAAGCAAGACCCTGTGAGAATCCGGACCCGCGACCCGAGAGGAAGTAGTCCTCCTTCTCGGTTTTATTTGAAAACGTGTTTTGTAGAGTAGCCAGTTTGTTTTACGAGAAAACAAACAAAAGATCGTACGAAGGACAATTCGAAAACGAATTATATTTCATACATTTGAAACCAGAGTTTAAAATATACCTTGCTAGGGTTCGGGAACTACGTTACGAATTGGGAAGGTGTTAGGCACCCAATTCGCCCTTTCGGTCTCTTAATGGATCATGCATCTAATTCCTATTTTAGATATCTTGCAAGTAGTTCGAATTGTTTTCAGAATAGTCCTTTTCGGATAAATTTAGTTTAAAACAGTATTTTGAAATCAGACTCGAGCGCCTACGTATTCATTCGTATAATGAAATCAGAGTCTCGTAGTTCCTTTCTTTGAAAACTATTTTTGTATTTTTGTTTATTTTGAAAACGTGTCAAAACGAGTTTTAGTTTTCTTGTAAAATTTAGAAATGATTTATTTTAAAAGTAGTGAACTTCTTTGCAAGTTATCTAATTTTCTGTATTAAAAGTGAATACTTAAATGCGATATTGAAATTAGTAGAATGGCAGAATGACGTACCTGACGCGCCTGAAGAAATGAGAACCTGGCCTTATTGCCTTGCCTCCTTCTCTCTCTAAAGCTTTCTCTCACTAACTTCCTCTTACTAGCCTTTTCTCTCTCTAACTTTCTCCCAGAATTTCTCTAAAAATGACTTTCTAACGACTTTAACAGAGTTCATACTTACTAAAAACACTATTGAATGTTGATGATCCCAAATGGGATCCCACGAGTCCTATTTATAGCTAAATTCCGCCAAAAAAAACCCTCCAAAGAGGCCAACCGCAGGGGTAGCCGCATGGGGTGCGGCTAGGGCGTGCGACAGGGGTGTGCCAACCGTACGGTTGGCAGGTAGCCCTACGATTGGGCGTGCGGCTGGGGGGTGCGGTTAGGAGGTGCCAACCGTACGGTTGGCAGGTAGCCGTACGGTTGGGCGTGCGGCTGGCTCACAAAAATGCACAGGAACACTCGGCAAAAAACCAAATTTTCTAACGGGGCGCTGCCCCGCACCCCGCGACCTAACCGGGTAGGTCGATCCCCGTCCTAGTAAGCGAAGAGGCAACAAAGGTTATCTTAGACTCCCAACGCGTCTGGAATCGGAGTCTTTCATACCAGTCTTCTATATGCGTGATGACTCATGATAATATGCAAGATGATTGCTTTAAAAGAAAATCAGTATTCGCACGAGAGTCGTGGATTGGGGTGTTCACAGACCCCAAGCATGATTGAAGTGAATGCAAGTGTCCAAGAGTGATTTTAAAAGGAAAGAAGCTCAATCGAATTAATTCCGGATGTTTCCAAGCAAAATTGAGAACTGCCTTAAAAAGCTTGAAGTTGTAGCTGATCAAAGTTTTTCTCCATTGAGAATTTGAAGAAATCTCAAGAAATAGAAGTTGTAGAGCTTTAAATTATCTACGCATAGGTGAAAACGGTGCGTCAATCAAAGTTTGGAACAAAAAAATATGAGTAAAAGAATAAGAAACCAAAAGAAAAAAATATATAAAAATCACATGGGGATCGATCCCCACACCAAGATCGATCCCCATGTGGTGAGGATTGATCCCCGCCTCAATTTTTAGCCCGTTTTCGATTTTTAGTTATTTTTGACCTATTTCTTCAAGGATTATTCGACCCACGATCAGAGACACTTATGTACCATATAAAAGGTCATATATCTCATATTTTAGGATACGCTACAATTTAAAATCGATTAACAGAGAGGCTTAGAGCACTATAACTTTCTTGGGAGATTTTGCGCTTATCTGACGATCGAACTTTGCGTGATTTCTTGTTTCTTTGTTTCAAACAATTGTCAGGTTAGTTTGTTTATGATATTTTAAAGTTGGAACATTAGTGTATTCAACGTTAATTCTTCATTCAATTCAGTTATCAGTTCAAGTTTCAATTGCATGCCGGGTAAACCCTAGTTTTCTGTTTTCTTTTAATTTAGTTACTTTTGATTGTTCGTTTGCTTTGCTATTCATAGATTAGTTGTTTGAGATCATATATATTTTAGAATCAACCTTAAACCCTCATTTTAGGGTCTGGTTCTAGGGGTTTATAAGTCTGTTTTTTCGGTTTTTTGTCGATTAATGCTTGTTTCTCGCTTTATATTCAAATAGTTTATCTTTATTCCATGATATTCTTGTATGATTCATTGTTCATCATTAGTAATATTACATTCCATAATTTTTAGGGTTTTAGTCAATTTCCTTCAGTTTTTGTCGGTTTTGAGTTTATTTACTATTTTTGCCGTAAAATCTTCGTTTTAAATTAGAATCAAAAATTCCAAAGCCAAACGTTTTCAAATATGATTTTATACATTATTAGGTATTTTTATATTCTTTTTCATGATTTTTAAGCTTATTTGGATGTTTGATTTTATTATGGCTAGCTAAATCGTTTGTTAGGAGTCCACAGTGAAAGATGCATAATTAATCCTTGAATGTAATCCAATTTAGGTTTGAATCTGATTTTTTCATTGGTTATAGATCACCTACTAAATTTTTGAGTATTTTGTTATATTTGCATGCATTAAAAACATGTTTCCATAAGTTAACTCATAAATTATATTTGATTAAGAACCGTAAAACGTCGATTCACGGATTTTTACACCAAAACCCTAATGTGGAAGATTTGAGGATGGTCTTTATCCTTTAATTAGTTGGGTTAGTTTCTTAAGTGAATTGACTGATTTGGTAATTGTTAACCTAAAGGTCTTAATCTTATTTTGATAATAACAATAAATCAATCATGTGTAATTTAAAATATTTCTTGATTTAAGATTATAGTTTTCTTACTTGGAAAATAATGAAAGCATGCCACATGACAAGGATCATTTAATCATTATCTGATAAAGTCAACTACGCATTGGACTAGCATGAAGATCAATCTCATCATCAATGCTATTCATGGAGATCAAGATCAAAAATATATGCAAAAGTTTCAAGGGAAAAGCTTCAAGGAAGAATCAATTTGAAGAAACAAATCAAAGCATTCGAAGACTCACTTATTCAGTAATTGAGTGTTTGCTTAGGATTAATGTAAAGTTTCTTATTTGATTATTTATATTGCTCATACATATTGATATATCATTCTTAGATTGATCAAAATCAGTTTGAATCAAAATTTCTTTGAAAACATCATTCTTACAAAAATCGATTTTCAAATAAATTTATATTAAATTCAAATGATCATATTTTGAGTTTTCCCAAAAATAGGTGTCTTAGAAACTTATTTTTGAAGTCTCCAAAGCATTAGAATTGATTTTGGAGCTAAAATGCAAAAGTGCAAAAATTAGGATTTTGGCCTGATGACAGAGCCCATCAGTCGACTAGCAGCTTTGCTCAGTCGACTAAGGGTCCATCAGTCAACTGATGGATTTGCTCAGTTGACTGATGCTTTAGAATATAGCTGTTTTTATTTTTTTGATTTTTTTACCATTTTTGGCACCAACTTCTACCAAACCTCATAAATAACTCTATCACTTTTGGGACTATATATACACTATCTAAGACACATTTTGACTACCTTGAATCATTCATATACTCTATTCTTCATCTATCTTCATCATTCAAATATTCAAGAAATTGTTTTTGATCAATCATTCTTATTGAGCTATATCATCATGATTAAATAGGATAACTCTAGTGTGAGCTTCAAATTGTATTCTTTACACACTTTAGAGAGTTATTGTAAATTGGTGTGAATCACCAAACAATTAGAATTCATTGTGAGAGGTAAATCTCATAAGAAAAACAAGAAGGTAAATTCTTGTTTAGTTTTTTGTGAAAGGTAAATTTCACAAGGTTAGTAAGAGGGTATCTTGTGAGAGTATTGTGGTATATCGATACTTGTAGAGTGTGTGAGACAACAACACTTGTAGAGGTTTGATCTTCACCCAGAAGGAGATTGATTTTAGTAAAAATTCTCGGGGAACTAACCGAGCGCGGACTATGGTTTGGTAAACCAAAACCGTGTGGACAAGAAGCCTTGGACTTCTATTTGTTCAATCTTTCTAACTCAATCTCTTTATTTACTTGCTATATTATTGCTTATTTTGAAATTGTTTGATTATTTGCTCTTATATTTAATTGTTTATTTCTTACATTCCTTGATATATTGGTTTAGTAAATTTGTTTTACTTAAACATTTTTAGAAAAGTTTTTAATTTCGCATTAAAGTATTTAAACCCTATTCACCCCCCTCTAGGGTTGAAATCCGACCTACAGTATTGTTTTGGTATTTATTCACGTAAGTGACGAAAAAGTGCTAGTTTTGACTTTAGGCATTCTTTTTAAGACGAATTTTCTTTGAATCACGTTCAAAGATATTCGAACCTTATAAGAGTGTTAAGCTACTGATTTTTGAGAAGATTAATTAACTTGAATTGTTTTTGTCACGTACTAGTAATAGTAGGTTTTAAATTAAACATTTTCAAAGTCAAAAGGCTTCACTATCGAATTCTATTGCTCAAAGCTAGTCTATATAGTCTTTGACACGCATGGGCAATCATATACTTATAGTAGCAATATAATTGGATGGTTGGAAGGTCTAGGAGCTGAATCATAGTGAAAAATCTTGTTTAAATTTAGATTTGGGTAACCTGATTGGACTAATTTTGTATTCCCTAACTACAAAATACACCTAGCGTTTGTTTTTCATTATTTTAAGTTCATTTAATAATCTATTTTATTTAATTAGTACGCTTTTTAATTAATTTATTTATTTTTAGTTTAATTGCATGTTCCCTTAGTACATTTATGAAGCCTTTTTAGTAGATGATTTGCGCTTGTGCCCTTTACTTTTACAGCCTAGGATTAGATTTACCATTAGTTTTAGTTTAGTTAATTAGTACTTTTAATTTAGTTTCATTTTCCTTTCTTATTCCCCAATTCCATCATCTTTTCCTTTCTTTTCCCTTTTCCCCTCTGAGAAAGATAGTTAGAAGAAATAGATTCCATACATTCCCTCTGATTCGACCTTGGACTTCCTCAAGTATACTATAACTTGACCGCTTGCACTTGGGTGTAATAACTCGCACTTTTTGTGCGTTGTCATTAACATCTAATAAGAAATACAGGAATGGAACTTGCGTACAAGCTTAATGCATATCAAATTACTTTCATTATCTAATGTCGCATGTGTTTTCCAAAATATATTTTCTTACGCAAACCTTTATAATTCCCATTAAGCCCGTATTCAGCTCACTCCTATTTTCCAAACCAGTTTTGTAGGTACTTCTGTGGGATGGCGCGTGTGCGGAGTTAAAGACCTCTGATATGCCTTAGACTTCTTTTAGTCGTCTGTAGACGACTTAGCTAGCTTTCATATATTTAGTAGTTTTGTATAATTTGTATAACTAACTTGCATATTCTTTTATTCATAAGAGATATGAAGCCTTTTAATTAACTTTGGGACCTCGTTGGAAGATTTGTATGTTACGGATAATTTATGCTATAAATGTGGAATTTGATTTAAAGAAAGGAAACTTATATTTTCTTATTTACAAGCGCTGGTTTTGTTAAATATACGAACTCCATATGCCAAAAAAATTTCCTAAATAAAGTTTGCTAATCAGATGTTCTTTCTAATTATACATATATCATTTTACTTTGCACAAGACATCGCGTACGACATCGTGGTTAACCGGGTCCTGGAGGCCTTGACCTCATAACGGGATTCGAGGCGTCATAGAAAAAGTGGGCTGGGCTAAAACAACATTTTTGCCCTTATTTTGGGGGCATGTGAGGTGCACATGCCTCTATTTTTTATGTAAGAGTGCAATTTGGACAGAATGATGAAATTTAAACGTGCTCATAAGAAATAATAACTAGGGTTTGAGAGATAGATGGAAACAAAATACATGTGAAATCTTCCGCTTGAAAAGAAGATTTGTGGTGGATTTGTCATTCATAAAAATACTTTCAAATCCATCAAAATCTATCAATTTATAAAATCTTTAAAAGTTTATTAAGTTTTGAATACCATAAGATTTTAAAATACTATTTTTAATTCTAATTGAACATCATAAGATTTTGAAAGACTTTTTAAAATCTCAATTAAATATCCACTGATTTTCAAAATCTAAAAAAATCCTATATAATATAAATTGAATACACCCCCTAAGAACTAGTGGTGTAATGGGTCTCTTAGATAACCATTTATTGGTGCATTTAAAGAGTCCAGGGTGAATAAAATTAATATCAGTTGTTTTATTCGCTCAGTTTTAATGTAGATTAGAGTGAGAATCCTCTTCCTTTTTCAGTTTATTTTCTAGTTTCTCTATATTAGTGCTACCATAGGTAAAAAAATAGATTATTCTACGATTCGTTTAACATGAGTCCATTAACCTGGTCGAAAGCAAAGGATTGTAACAAGGAAGATGGTGAGAAGAGAGAGATTCGATTTTCGATTTGTTATTCAATTAATCTCCTAAAAAAATTAAATAAAATCCTAAAATTAATCTACCAACTAGGATCACTTTATTTTATTTTTTTGAAACCAACCACAAAAGCTATGTAATTGTTGGAATTTGGTGTGTATTTTTTGAAAAAATTAAAGCAAGTTTATTTACCTATGTCCTACATTAGAGAATGTGAATTCTTTTATGAGTTTACATATATATTTTGTTTATCCAATTTACGTACAATTGGATGAGGACTTTAAAACTGTGGCTTACCACACATGCGCAACTAGATCGAATTGACCCGACTCGAATTTGGACACGGGCCTGCTTTGTAATAGAATAAATTCATTTGAACAAAATATATTTGAAAATTTTATTTTAGTAAATAAATTTTATTTAAATTTTCATAATTTAAATAAAGTTGACCAAGTCTCCAACAAAATGGATTTTCACTTTCCCACTCACACGAGATTTTAGCCAACAACTTAATGGATATATTTTTAATATATATCCATTAGTAGTTTTCCTCTTTATATGAAAATAAAAACTGGAAAAAGGGAAAAATCTAGTGCCTCTTACTTTTTCCATGAGCAAATAAAGTATATGAGGAAATTATATATATATATTTTTTTGATTGAATGAATAAGGAAATTATATATTTTTCTTCCATTCTTATTCTTAATAGCAAACGGAGAATGAAGAAAAATAAAAAATAAAATTCTTCTTCTGCTTTTAGGAAGACCCACGAAGCTTATAGAAATAAATATTAATTGGTGTCCGGCGAAATTTGTCTACCGTTTCCAAGCATTAATCATTGAGGGTATTAGTATTCCAATTTTTCACTGTACAAGAAAAATTGAGACAGAGGAGATTCTAGAGCTTGTTGTATCCTAGGGACGGCGTGACATTTACGAACTACAAGCACACAATTTAGGCAAAGCCGCGAAACGTCTTAAAGAGTGCAACTTAGTTCGCGCCTCAATCCAAAATTTTTCTATCGAGTTAATGGTACTATTGTTCCATTTATAAAATATTTTTTACAGTTCGTTTTGACGAATTTAAGATTTTATTTTGTCATTATTATTTTGTTAATATTGTTTTAACAATGTTGATTATATAGACTTAATAGTAGTACACTGATATTTGTTGTTATTGTAAAGCATTAATCATTGAAGGTTTACAATTTAGAGATGGATCTCTACGTCGATGCATGTTAATTCATTCATCTTTCTGGAACTTTGATATTATTAATTTAATTTCAGTTTTGATATCATTATTCTTTTTGAACTAAAGTACTTATTGCTATTGCAGTACCTTCTATTGTGATGCTCCAACGGCATTAATAGAATTAGAATCCATCGTTACTATTACAACACTTATATTGTGATACTCCAACAGTATTAATAGAATTAGAATCCGTCAGCAGAGAGTTCTCCGACCAATACGGTAGATCTTTCAATCAAACAACAAAATCCGAAATAGTCCTAACATGTTTTGCTAGTAAATGAACTACTCATTCCCCTTTCTGTTAACATAAAAAATAGTCAATCTCGTTACACAAAACCACAATCTCAATCAATATCCGCCACAATCACTCCCGCTGAACTATTTTACAGGCCTATTTTTCTATTTCCTGGAAATACTTATGGGCCCACATTGGATCTCCATTCTTCAACTAAATGGTGAACAATTATATACGAAATAAGCCACATTTTTTTTTTGGAACTCTGTTTTAATGCCAAAAGACTTCAACGTCCGTGTCAAAGTAGGGCAATTAAATGTTATACATACTCAAATTCAATTTGATTATTTTCTTTATTTTTTAAAAATCAATTATAAATTAATGTGTGCAAGTAAATGGTGCTGTGTTAGTGAGAGCTAAAATTCACGCTCTTCGTGAATAACACGTCTTCAATCTTAAATTAAGAATTATATTTAATTTTTACAATCTTAATAATTCATATTTTTTTTTATTAGTCATATTATATTTTAAACTTTTATAGATATTTTGACTTCATCTAGCCGGGAAATTATAGTTATAATCTTGGTAGGCATTATACTATTGGTATCTCAGAACTAACTTTGGTCAATTTTTGTAAGTGTTACATTCAATCTTTTCTCGAGACATCATAGCAGTGGACGTACTTGGCTTTTGGGACACAAATCCCTTGTCTGCTCTCGACTGGACTTTAATCCTTTGTGGTAAACAGAGGCAAATTTGATTTTATTTTTTATTTTTATTTTTTTAAGTCAATCCACAATTTGTTGCTAACCAAAACAAAGAAATGTGTCCACAATTTTCTTATTCTACACAAGGACAGCAATACTGTATTCATCATTGTCTGTGTAAAATATATACAAAATAAATAAATAAATTATCTCCATAGGTCTTTTAAGATACTTTATAACACGTAAAATTTGTGTAAAAGTGTAGTGTAAAATACACAGCCTATTTATACTGTCATGTTAGCTTTCTCTCTCTACAATATTTTTATAAAACTTTAAATTATATTAATTTGTAATAGAAAATATGAATTTTAATAAAAATTATTTATTTAAAATCTACTCATCAAGACGATTAAAACAAGATCCATTGTGATTAAAAAATTATTTATAAAAAAATAAATAAAAAATACGGAAAATTATATAAAATGGCCTCTATTGCGTGTTGCTATGTTACTGGTTCTTTCAAATTTTCACACAAGATTTGCAAATTCATCAATGAAGCATAATTTTTTGTAGATTTCACTGTTTATGTAAACATGGAGTGACAAATAGAATTTACACTTTTTTTTTACACTGATATTGGAGATACTCTTAGTTGTTCCCTATTATGCAGGGAGTTAGGTGTTTGCTAGCTTTAATTTTAATTTTATTTTGAAACCAACCAAGGAAGCTATTCATTAATATAATCCATTAATAGAGAGTTCTCCGACTAAGATGGTGGATCTTCCAACCAAATAACAAAATCCGAAATAGACCTAGCATGTTTTGCTAGCAAATGAACAACCCATTCCCCTTTATGTTAACAAAAGAATAATCAACCTTGTTATACAGACCACAAGCTCAATCAATATCCGCCACAATCACTCTTGCTGAGCTAGTTTACATGCCTATTTTTTTTCATGGAAATATTTATGGGCCCACATTGGATCTCCATTCTTCAACTACATGGTGAGCAATCTAATAACTAAAATTAATAACAAAAGCTTTTAACGTATGGCTTCCAAGTGTTACCTTTCTCTATCTGCCAAGTGTCTCCTCTTTCTCCTTTCAAAAAAAATTCAAAAGACACCCCTTCTCTCTCTTTGATTTTAACAGCCTCTTCCTCCCCCTCTTTCAAAGTACTTCCTCTCATATATAAAATAAGAATAATACAAACTAAGCGCAAATACACCGCACCGTTTTCCTTTCGTTTTCAACCCCCTTTTTCTGAAACATTGTTTAGAAACAGTTTCTTTCCTCAACCGTTCTGCTGCTTTGAAATCCAAACCCTTCCATAACCGTTCCTAAGTTCCTTCTTCTCTGTTCCTTCTTATATTTATTTGTTATTATATTATTCTCACAAAATCCCTTCTCCTTTCCCTCCATTAGAATTGCGCTAAAGACTCTTCCCCCTAATGAAGGCTTCTTGGTAAGTTTCCCCTATTTCATATGAACTGCAATTGCTTCAATTAATCACTTATTCATAACTTTTTCCTAATTTTGCATTTTTGTCGATTTCAGTAACCTGATTTAGGTTTAAGTTCCACTATTTTGCAGGGCCTTTTGCTTTAAACTCTATCACCCAAAACTTCCCCTTTTTCTATTTTTTTTAAATGTTAATGTCTTCTCAAAATCTATCTCCAAAAAAACCGTATACAACTATCAATCTCTCTCATTTTCTTCTTATTTGCTCCCCCTCTCAACAGGTGTGATGTTTGATTGACTTTCCTTTCTATATGTATGTATGTATATATATCTTTTTCATTTGTCTTTTATAGGATTTTAAAGGAGTCTTAATTTTCTATTGTAGCCTCAGTCATGAATTGAAACATTTAATAGGGTTTGAATTTAAGCAATTTTATTAATGATTGTCATTGCTATTTATGTTTTGATGAATTCTTATAGCCCTAACTAATTAATTCCACACATAAATTATTATTACAAATTAATTTCATACATAAATTATTATTTCTAATAATTTGTTGGACGCACTCCATTTCACCACTAAGATCTGGGGATTTTTTTTTATAGTTATTGACATATGTTTGCAATCTCTTATGTAGTTTAATTATTCTTATTGAATTGATATTTGGGTATTTTATTGATTCAATTGGTGAAAAATGTTTATCCAGTTATCTTTTTATGGATTTAATTTTAAATAAACTTTAACGTGTAGATGATATAATCATTAGAAGTGACTTGAAAATTGGAATAAAAAACTACAACAATTAGAAGCACTTGAAATTTTGCTATAAGAAAAGTTCATTGGAAAAAAATATTTGTATTTTCTACATTGTCGTGCTTAATTTAGTATAAAAAATATCTAAATAGTTGAATTCATGGTTCATTAATTAATGCATCTAACTTTTATTTGTTTGACTGCTCATGGTGTGTATATATATATATTCTTATCCTTTATTTGCTATTGTAGGTATATGCAAAGCATTGTTGATTGTGGAAGTATTACTAATGGACCGGACATTTTTCAATATACTAAGGGACACTATTGTTTTTATTAATCTATTTATCTTAAATTAATAGTTTCACTTTTGTTTTTAGATATATTAAATTAACAATCTCATTTTCTTCTTGGAACACAATCAATATTTAGAATACGCTTCAAATTGTATTTTTTTTAATATTGATTAAATTAAAGTTAGTACGTGACTTTGACTTTTCTTTCCTAAAAGTTCCATGGTGAAGTGGTCTTTTAATGTAAGAGAAAGGGAATATTAATTTTGCCCCTTTATCGAATGTATATATTATTGAAAATTTTGTTTGATTTGTAGCATTCAATATAAACTTTAGTCATATAATTTCCTAATAAATCTTCTCTTTGGACTTTTAAGTGGTGCATTTCAATTTTTTAAATATTTGATTGAATGCATCAAAGACCGCCGGGATAATTAAACTTCTCCAATAGAAAAAGTAATAGGCGCATTGAGCAATAATTGATTTGGAACATTCCGTTTATATATATGGAAAAATTTCTAATAAGGACTAGTCCTTACGGACTAGTTCATTTTACGACGCTTTTACGTCATAAAAACACACCCCCAAATGTTTTTATGACACAAAAGTGTTGTAAAAGGGCCCGGTCCCTAAGGACCGGTCCTTACCAGCAATGCTATGTATATATATATACACACACACACATATATTCTACTAAATAGTAGTATAGTACGATGCACCCTATTGTGTTTTCATGTGTCTCCTTAAGGTCGATCTCCATTGTAATAGATATTAATTCTATCTCCTCTCTCTCATTCAAGTATTCAATAAATATCTCATATGTGATATGTTGTTTACGTCACAAATGTTTATATAATAATTCCAAAGTACTTGCACATCGCGCAGGGCTGCAAAACTAGTTATATACAAAAGCCACATTTTTTTGGAACTCTGTTTAAATGCCAAAAGACTTCAAAGCCCCTGTCAAAGTAGGGCAATTAAATGTTATACATACCCAAATTCAATTTGATTATTTTCTTTATTTTTTAAAAATCAATTATAAATTAATGTGTGCAACTAAATGGTGCTGTGTTAGTTAGAGCTAAGATTCACGCTCTTTGTGAATAACACATCTTCAATCTTAAAATAAGAATTATATTTAATTTTTGCAGTCTTGCTAAATTCATATTTTTTATTAGTCATATTACATTTTAAATGTTATAGATATTTTGAAGAGAGAGAAAATTTACATATACGGCAGTGTAACTTAAAATTATGTATTTTACACAACCATTTTATATAAATTCTATGTGTTCAAGTAACTTTAAAATTTACAACAACTTTAAAAGTTCCGGTCTCCCGTGGTCTCTTATGGTTTCTTAAATCTACTCATCAAGACCAATAAATGAAGATCCGTTGTTATTATAAGATTTTACAATAATTCAAGAAAAAAATTAAAAAATTGCATAAACTAACATCTAAAGTATTTAATTGGTTCATTCACATTTTATACAAAAATTTACGAAAGTACCATTAAAATATATTTTGAAAAAAAATTCAAATTTGCATAGAAAAGACTAAAATTTGAAATTTGCTTTTCTACCTCGGTTGTATCTATAATGCATATGCTAAAAATATGGAATAAAAATATCAACGAGTGTGGCATTCTCCTAAATTTTTAACTAACAGTCATTAGGGGTGTTGTGGTGAACCCGAAAACTGAACGGCTGAACCGTACTAAACCAAATCGATCCTTAAAAATCCGAACTAAAAAAATAAAAACCCGAAACAAAGAAACATAATATGTTTGGTTTGAGTTTGGGGCGTAACATTGTAAAACCAAACCAAACTAAACCGAATCATTAAATATATGACTGAAAAATAATATTACTTCACTATTTAAAATTTTATGCTCTTAAAATTTGCAAAGTCCAGTAAGAAATTTACTTTTTGGGCTATCATAAATATTGAAGCTATATTATAATTGTAAAAGTTAATATCTTTTTATCCAAAATAAGTATTTTTCTAACAAAAATAATTGTTGTCTCCCAATTTATTTAGTTGTAAAAATATATATATGAAAACCGAAAAATTTGGTTTCGGTTTGGAAGATTTAGAAACCAAAACCGAACTTTCAAATTATGTTTGTGTTTGAGTCTCTTAATTTTTATCTCGACCAAAACCGAAAACACCTCTAACGAGTCATAGATGTTCTTAAGTGCCAGATGTTTGTAGCTCTGAAGTCTATATGAGTGGCTCATTTAGACTTCAGAGGTTTTAAATCTGTATAAATGAATTAATTTTTTTTTATTTAAAGTCTTGTTTTAACTCTTAAAAATTTGGAGGCTCTCTTGCCTCTTAAGTCTAAAACCTTAATTTTTAAAGAGGTAAAATTTTTTTTTTGTCGTCGTCATTTTAACAATATGTTTCACCTTTATAAAATAAGAAGATAAAGTTAAAACTGTACAAATCATATTCATTCACATTAGATGTGATATATTCAAACAAAAAGCACCTGTTTAGCTCTAACATTCAAACGGAAAACAAACACATTTTTCAAATTCAATTTTCATGTTTCAAAACCAATTTTTAATTTTCTAATTCAGACAACAAAAAAAGCGCACCCCTTGTGCGTGCTCATTAATTGGCTTTGGCAATATGTAAAGCCTCCACTTTTTAATTAGGGCACATCCAATTAGGTAAAAACATAATATTTACTATCTTCATTTATAATTAGTAAGGTCAAAAACCCAATTTATGTTTTTGTATCATCTTCTACTTATTATTGTATCTCCTTCTTCTCTAGGTGTTGTCCATCGTCACTTTTTCATTTTCTTTTAAATCCATGGATATTATAATTTCTTTATCATTATAATATAATGCTAAGTATGTTTACTAATAAAAACTTGTATTATATATCTATACATATATAATATTAGTTTCAATTTTCTAGAATGATTATATTTTGCGTTAAGCAAATACCTTATATTATTTGGAGATATTTTGCATTCAGATTATGAATGTTAGCTTTTTTTAAAAAAAAAAAATTGTTACTGATTTTTCAATAGTATGCTGTGTTTATTATTGTGAATGCATATTTTAAACATGTGCATAACTTTTTTCATCGAAAAAATATATATATATATATATATTTATTAGCATATAGAGTAGTACGGACCGAAGATTTTACACCTAAAAAGAATTTGTCAAAGTTTTGCAACAAATAAAAGTGCTAGTTTTTTTGGCTTTTTGAGTTGAATTTTTGGAAAATGTGAAAATAGGTTAAAATAAATTTGGTTTTTGTTAGAGTTTTTTTCAACTAATTTAAAAAAACTCAAGAAAAGAAATTTTTAAAAATAGTCACAACGAATCTTATTTTTTAAATTTTGATGAGTAGGTTTCAAATCTTTTTTTTAATCTAATTCCAATTTTTGGATTTAAAGTTATAGTATTTTAAAAAAATTATGAGAGAGAAAACAAAGTAAAATAAGGCAGTGTTTGATAAAATATCTAAAAACTGAAACTTAAAAAACTGTTTGGTTACCTCTAAAAACCGTGTCTGAAAAAATATTGTTTGTTTAAATATAACACATCTAAAAACTGATTTTTTTTTAATATGACAATTTTTCCCTTATTAGTTTATTTAAATATAATCATTCTAAATGAAAATAAAAAAGATCATAAAATTTAAACTTTTCAACCAAGCTAACCCATTTCATTTATGAAAATTACTAACCATTATTACCTCACTAAATGAAAAAATTCATAAAATAAAATTTGTAAACTTGACAAAACTTTAAAACATAAAGACATGATTTTATATCAAAGTAAAACTAATTAAGTATTGATAATCATATCTTCAAATAAGCTGTGTATATATTCAAGTAACTTCAAACAATGCATATATTTCAGCAAAAACAGATACATGGATATGCACATATGAATCTATACATATATATATATATATATAAATTGAGCTCGAAGAAGAAGAGCATGACAATTGAGGAAGTAGCTCCAAGATTCAAGTAGCTCCAAACAATACATACATTTTAGCAAAAACAGACACATGAATATGCATGTATAAATCTATACACGCATACATACAGAGAGAGGGAACAAACTGTGCTCGGAGAAGAAGAGCAAGAGCATAACGATTGAAGAAGCTCGGGTTATAACACCGCCAGAGAGTGTTCGGCTGTAGAAATCCTCATTGATCTTAGGATAAGCATTGAAGTTGCAAATCTTATTGATTATACTCTCCATAAACCCCCAAATTCAAAGCAATTAATTCCTCTTTACACGTGGGGTGCGTTTGGTGCGCCGGATAAGGAGGGGGATATGATAAGATAAATGTCAGATAAGATAAAAGTCGGAATTAGTCGGATATGAATTATGTGGGATAGGATAAAAAATGAATCAGTTGGATAAAGATTAAGCGGGGTCGGACAAGATACGGACTAGTCGATTAAAGATTTAATAAACTTTGCATAATTGATGGAGTTCCGGATTACAAATCCATATATTATATAATATAACTTGTTTTTCTTTTAAACATATATGCAATTTTAATTGTTGTGCATAATTTTTTTTTAACTAATGTGATTCTTCTATTTATAAATAAGTTTCGTTAAAAACTCTTTCGGAAGAAAATTTTTATATCATGTACAATATTTACAAACCAGGCATTAAGTGCAGTTTTAAATTCTAATGTTACCATTTTTTATAAAATTAAAGTTTCTTATAAATATTTTCATTTAATAAAAATAAAAATAAAAATGCCATATTATAAAAGAAATAAATTTTATTAGTTGAGTTACTCTGATTTTGGGTGGTTAAAAATTTTCATTAATAAATTTGATTATCTAAAAGGTGTATTAAAAAAGATTAATTAAAAATTAATTTTGTTATCCGGCAATCATGTGATAAAATAATACCACCTATAGGGGTGCTATATATTTATCTGGTTCTAAAGTGATAAAGTGATAATTAATTCCGAATGTAATCCAGTCCCGTATTGCGCCAAACGTGCGATATGATTAAAATATCTTATCCATCCTTGCGCCAAACACATGACATGATTTATTTATCATATCATTTTCGACAACAAATACCAGATATGATTAATTAATCCTATTATGCTTCTAATACTGAGTGACAAACACACCCTTGTATTATACTAATGGAGAAATTGAAACCGAAAATCCAACGCAAACAACAAAACCGCCTTCAACTCTCTTTAACACCACGTTAAAAAATCACGATTGATCAGAAGAAAAGAAGCTGTGTGGAGAATGAGAAGAGGAGAAGAGCGGCGTGTTTTTAGGCTGCAATGAGGATAAAATGGGTATTATGCAATGAAGTGTTTTCAGATTTTAGATTTAAGTGGTAATTTTATCGATTAAAATTTTTGACACAATTTTTTGGCTTTAAGTAATACATTACTTTTTTTTTTGTTAACTAAAAAATATTTACACCATTTAAATCTAAAAACTTTAAATTTTTATTTTTAAGTGGCGGGGATAAATTATTTAAATTTTGAAAAGTGTAAAACTAAAGCTAAATTTTAGTGGAAAATAAGAAAAACTAGGTTTTAAATTTCCATCCAAAGAGGGGCAAAATCTACTAAAACAAATCTTATATTAATCGAGCCTTGCCAATGCCAAAACAAAATAACAAAAGTTAAATTTTTACTAATTTAAATGTGCCCTAATTTACTCCACAGAAGAGAACAGGGACTTTTCTTCTTCATTGAGACGAAGGCAGCGAAGGAATTGAGATTGAGAGAAAGACAGGAGGAGATGCAAAAAGGCAAGGCGAATCCAAAACACGATTAGGTACGCCCCCGTTCCGTTACTTCAATTTGTTTGATAACTTCATCTGATCTGGATTACCTATTTTGTTCATGATTAAGCCTTAAATTTCAAATTAACAAACTCCGTTATTGTTCTAAAATAAATCCCAGCCTCCCGCGCTGGGCGGTGGTCTGCCGCTTAGCATAGCTACGCAACTGCCTAGTCTTGCATGTTTAATTAGGGGAATATTAGTCATTTTCAGAATGAAAGTTAGATTTTATTTGTATTGTGATAAAATTAGTGCCCAATTATTCTCCTAGATGCTAGGCCCCCTTGCTTCCCTAGGATTACCTAGCTACGCAGCCGCCTAGTCTTGCATGTTTAAATTTTGGTAATATTAGTCATTTTTAGAAGGTAAGTCGTATTTTATTTGTATTGTGATAAATATAAAAATTGTTTAATTGATTAGTCCCCAATTAGCCCTGACTAGTGCCCAATTATTCTCCTAGACACTAGTTTGCTTCCCTAGGATCACCTAGCAATTTTAGAACATTGCAAAGGGGTTTGTATGTAGATTAGGGTTACAGAAAGAATACAGGGTCAGCTTCAATTATGCTCCAATGATTCAATGAACTAATTTCTTAATAGATCATTGCTTACTAAAATTTAATTTGAAAATGGAGATAGGCTAATGGTATTAGATACATAAGCACGTGAAATGGTAATTTCTAATGGTTTCCCTGACATAATTTTATTTAAAATGGAAATTTGAGGATACCAGTGGTGCACTTTGTTAATTTTTCTTTTTTTCTTTTTATATTTAAAAGCCTTCTCTACCTGTCCGTTTGAAAGTGGGCCTTTACAAAACAGTTAAAGAACCGTGTAAGATGGGCGAAACAAGGCGAAAGTATGAATAATTGATTTTTCTTTGCAATAGTTGTATGGATATGTGCAAGATGAAGGTGCAAAGGTATATTAGAGATGAACATGTTTAAACGAGATTTGTTAACACTAATTAGACAAGATGTAAGAAAACTAATTAAGATTAATTGTTTCTCACTACATGGAGTGAAGTGTTTGAATTCTCTTGGGTCCACCTTCCACATTTTTTTTAATTTTTTTATGTTGGCAGATTGGAGGGTCTAAATGTACCCTCGGGGATTGGCCAATTGCTCTAAGAAGTCTTAATACCCTGAGTTATTGAAGAAAAAATGACTGTTTTGCCACGTACAGTACTGATATATAAGAATGGGGCCTCACGAATGGTAAGAAGAATTACCTGATTCAGTTTAGAGTGTTTCAATAATGGGGTATGAGCTAGTAAGAACCAGGATGAGATCATGGTGAAAATTGATAAAAGGTTGACCGAGGTTATGGGCAGGGGTGGCCTTGGATTATGTGAAGTGGTGAAACAAGATTGTCATCAGCTGTATGAGCCTAATAGGCAGACAGGAAGGAAAAATGCTTGTCTAAAACAGTGTCTTTAGTGGGTTGCTGTGGATGAAAAAGCGGCATAGGGTATACTTAAGATATTAATTACATGGTTACCTCATGCTACAAATTTGGGCATTCATTCCTACTTTCCTAGTGAATGAGAGCCACACGTTTTGTAGATATACTGGACGGACAAATCTACTGGGGTTTACTAACATGATCTGATATGCGTAATGCTTTGACTCTGAATCATGTTGCATCATGCTCCTCTGTAGACTGGTTTTGGGAAATCTACACCTTGCACGTGACCAGCTGCTTATGGCCACATACTTTGAGCTTTGAATACTTTATGAATCATATAAAATACTACTAGCCTCAGGGCAGACTCTACGTGTGTGCAATATGATACCTAGTAATTGCTCATATTTAAGACATAATGCCATTTGGTCAAGCAGTAATAAAATTTGTTCTTCACGTTTAAAGTCATTGGTTCAAGTCCCTAGTTTAGCATTATTTTTATTGTAATTTCCGGCGCCAAGAAGGGTAATTTTGTAATTTTACAGTTCTATGCAAAACCGCTCCTCACATGGTATGTGTAGTATAGATAGTTGAAGTTTCAATTGATGTATACCATGACGATCTGTTCTTTTCATTTATGATGATTATATCTAGTGGTTTTGGAATCCTTTAGCCATTGACAACAGATATCGCTTGCCATATTGGTGACTCATCCAATGGTGATCCCATTACTCATCTGGCAGTACCCCCTTTCAAAAGTATATTATGAAATGGAAAGGGCTCCACTACCAGATTGCGCGAGGATTTCTGATAACAAATTCCAGTGTGTTGGACTATGAACTCTATAAGAGATTATGTGCCTTTAATTCAAGTGGTGATGATGGAGAAAATATGTTCAACCTTTAAAAGTTTCCAGGAGGAAAAAGGGCTCTAAACCCCAAGATTTAATTTGGGATATATGTTGCTCAATCGGACAAGTTGGGAGCTAACTTTATTGGGATTCATTAAGATGGGCCAAAATTGGGTGTTAGGCTTTAATAGAGTTCTATTAAAGTAAAGAATAGCCTACAAGTCTAGTAACTGGAAGGGTCTTTAGTTAATTGAACATCTGTGGTAATAATGGATATCTTTAAATGCCTTGGGAAGGGTCGAAGTCTTAAGTGCTCTTTACAATTGTGGAGGAATCCAAAAGTCATCATAAACTTCATATTAGACTTATAATATTCTTTTTCGGGATTGATAAAGGAATGAGTATTTTACACAAATTTCGAGAAATATCTCTTTAAGATTGTGTGATGCAGTCTTGGCCTAGGTTTGATCCCTAAGGTCTTCTAGGAGTAATTCCTAGAGTTTACTTGCGTAGTGTGATACTACTATTTTCTTTCTCTTTTATCCTGAATTTCTCTTGTTAATCACTACTATTCCCACACACTAGCCTTCTCTATCTCTCTCTCTTGATAGGAACAAAATTCTATTAATCATCAAAATATAAGTACAGTGTGAAGGGGGACAGGATGTCCACCACCAGTATGCAAGGAAGTAATTACGGGTCCGTTGCTTGAATTGGTTGCCTCAATCATAGGGATTGCTTCAATCAAGGAGATCTCAAAATCTAATCTTAACAAAAATATATATATAAAATTAATATGAAGTTATGAAAATCACATTATTACTCATAATCTCAACTATATTGTAATTGAATATGCCCGAGCAATTGAATCAAAGATTCAATTTCTTAACCTGATAGGAATTAATGTGGAAAGGATCCTCCGCTTATAGGATCTGATTCACTTTGGTCTGACAATTTATCTAGTGAAACAGGACTGGCCTTGATTAGGACCTTATCGGGTCCCTTTAACCTGTGGTTAGGGCATTTGTTGATATCTCATTCTTGTTGTATAAAAAGGGAAAAGGAAAGAAAAATAGATATAAAGATGGAGAAAAAGTAAGAAATGGATGAAAAAGAATAAATAAAGAAAAAGATATTATGGGAAAAAAATATGCCAATAAGTGTATGGGTTCTTATGCTCTATCCATTGCTGCATTCTTATTGTACTTCCCTTTTAACGGGCTATTAGTCAATTCATGAAGTTCTTGGTGGACCATTATCAATTTAACTTTTATTCGTTTATTGTTTTGCAGCTGAATTTTTTCTATTATGATGCTATTAGATATCTTCCTTCCTATTGTTCAACTTTTTTGTGGGTGACCATTAGTCTTGTGTTCAATCTCCATCTTTGATAACTATTAAAGTTTGGGTTTCGCAAATCAAATTGCAAATAAAGTATTTAATTCTCAGGTTTAAATTTTACGTGTTTGGCATACATTATCGTATTGAGGCGTGGTACTATATGCATGTTAATAAGTATTTGATCTCAAGTTTGAATGTGTAGTTTCAACGGTTTCAGATCTAGTTCTTGTACTGATCAAACTGGTTATAAACTTCAGTAAGGCGCACATAATTAAGATGGACATCTTTTCAAACAGGTGTTCATATTAATAGATTTATCACTTACTTTCACTTATTAAAAAGCGCTTTTAAGAAATCTTAACAAACCATGCAATTATGATGTTGAATTTCTATGGAAATATTTTTTCTGCACTTCAAACTGCATTTTGATTGGTTTGTTTTGGGCTTGTGTAAAGTTTCTTTGTTTGTACTGTTTTTTTTTTTTTTTTTTTTTTTTTTTGTTGTTGTTGTTGTTGTTGCAGTTTCTAAGGCCTTTTGTGCTTGGAGTGATTCTTATTCTCTGCTGACAGGAACATCTATCAATTTCAAATTATGGAAAGCGAAAGTAAGGGAAATCAATGTGAAAGTTCAGTAAATCCAGCAGATGGTATTGTAGGCTCAGGTAATATATGGCACTCCATATTTCATTTATGATCAACACTCAATATGATAATTACGAGATATGAGGCCGTTTCTGCTAATTTCAAAGCGTGACTTGTAAACCAATTACCCTTTTTTGACAATATTGAAATTTTGTTAGTTGTTTGTTCCTTCATTTTCTTGTCACCTTATTTTGTATTTTACACCTTCTTTAATGCATATAGCTAACTGCACCCCATATGTCACATTTCTATCTGATCTTTGAATTTTTATCCGTAATCCATTTTTTGTTGTATCTAGCCTTTTATTACCACGCTTGCATTTTGCCTAGTATACCAGTAAATCTCGGATGTTTCTCGACATTTATTGATTGTTGCCTCCAAAGGACAGGAATTTATTAAAGGAGATTCATCCATTTTGAATACCGTACTCCGGTAACTCTGGCATACAATATATATATATGTCCAGTACTTAACCTCTCCATAATTTAACTAGTTTTAATAGAGTCCCATTTCCATTATGGACAAAATCAATCTCATAGTTTAGAAATTTGTATCCCCTTTTTTTGAAAAAGGGAGATCTTAGTCTCTCTCTTAAACTACAAACAAATTAAACCCCACCCCAAACCCCCCATTAGTGAGACTTGAACTTGAGATCTCTCCCAAGTCGACCATTGATTAGGTTGGAATTAGGGTTTGCTTAAAAGTACTAAAGTTAAAGTGGGACTATAAATTCGTGACAGAGGGAGTACTTCTTAATTTCGGTCTTCATGTAGTGGGTCGACACTTCTTCAACACTTGCTTACATGCAAATGAAAAACATTGCTGAGACATGATTCTTTCTTTAGCATGTGGAAGAAGTTCAACTGAAGGAATAGTATACTTGATATAGCGGAAGCAATTTTAGTAAATCACTTGAAAGGGATGAAAACCACAAAAGGGTCTCAAAACAATATTCAGAACTCAACTACTTAAACCATAGGCTTCTGCATTTATTTTTAGTAAAACTAGTGGACCTTATCTAAGAAAATTAGAAAAGTATTATGCGTTCGTTTGATAATAAGTTGGAGAATGATTGGAAAAAACAATTGCTATATCTACAGGAAATCTAGTATTCCAAGACAGTTTGCCTCCCGCCTCGCTCACTCCCTCCCTCCCTCTCTCTCTCTGGATGGGTTCTTTGAAGCTCATTCTGAGCTTAAAGCTGTTCACCAATAAATTCTTCTCGGATTTGTCCTTGAGGATAAGCAACTACTGCTCTAGCCAATGTTTCAACTATGGTTTGATGAAAGCTTCAAGACTCTGACTTGTTGGTAAATATGTTGCGACTTCACAAGTATGTTGCTGTTGAAGAGCATGATATGCATTGTTGGTCCATTACCTAGAGCTTAAGCTTTTGGCAGAGATGGTTCCTAACGTTCCACAAATACGAAATTACGGATAAGGAAACCCAATATAATTGTTGGAGAGCATGATAAACATTATTGCCATATAGCTAACATCCTAAGCTTTTCGGAGAGATGGTTCCTAACATGGTATAAAAAGCTTACGCTCTGCAAGGTCCCGGTTCACTGAGTGCAGTCTGGTTTGGTTTCTCCCTCCATGTGCAAGTTGGGTCGCACGTGAGGGTGAGTATTGGAGAGCATGACATTAATTGTTGACCCAATACCTAACAACTTGAGTTTTTGGGAGACATGGTTCATAACGATAAATCAAAAAATTATAGTTTAGATACAATGAAGATATCGTTGTAAAATAGGACTCCCTCCATCGTAAATTACAAGCCCACTATACCTTTTGTTGCATGTTTGAAAGTAAAAGTCCAGTTTCCTTTTCTAAACATATTATTTTTTTTTATCAGGAAAAAGGCTTATATTGAAAGAAAAATCAAATACAAGCAAAGAGAACCAAAAAGTGGAAGAGAATTCCACTAATAGGCCTTGAAAACAACAAAAACAACCAATCACAAAGTCCCTGGATCCTACACAAAAGACTGCTGCTAGACCCTAACAAACATCAGAATAGATAACTAAAAACAAACTGAATCAAACAAACTGACAAAGCACAAGAAGCTCCCTGCATTTAGGACATAGCAGCTTCCTAATTCCTCACAATGTCAGAAATGGAAAGACCATGAAAATTATTGGAAACATAGGCCCAAAGAGAAGCTGAGATTTTAACTTGTTCCCAAACTCTCTGCACTAACTCTTCTTTATCCTAAAAAATCCTTGCATTCCTTTCCCTTCCAAATGTGCCATAATATTGCCATCAAACAACATCTCCATAGCATCTGAGATTTCTCCTTATTGCCCTTGAACCTCCAATGAACCAGTAACAGGCTGTGCCACGAACTAGGGAACACTGAAATCATACTGAATTCCTTGCGAGCAAGATTCCAAACAACTTGAGCAAATGAACATTGAATTAGTAGATGGTCTAAACTTTCTTCGCTAGATTTACTCATAACACATGTAGTAGGAGATAGAGCCATGCTAGGCCTTCTAATTTGCAATTGATCCGTTGTGTTGACCTTTTTCAGAGCCGCTAACCATGCCAAAACTCTAATTTTCATTGGAATACCATATTTCCAAACCATGTCATGTGGAGCAAAATTTTCCTCCCCTTCAACCTTTGTGAGACAATCAAAGTACGACTTAACCGAAAAAATACCTTGTTTATTGCCTACCCAAATTTCGGAATCCCTTCTTCTCTAGATATCTCCCAATTGTCGATTGTGCCCATCAATTCTATGAATTCATTGCCTTCCTCTTCTGAAAAGTTACACCGGAATAAAATTTCCCAAACGTAAATATTATCATCTGCCCAGCTGATACTACCTGCAATAGAAATTTTCTGGACTGAAGCAATTCTGAACAGCCTTGGGAATTTTTCTGCCAAAGTGAAGTCCCCCACCCAATTATCTAACCAAAGTTGAATTTTCTCACCAATACCGACTTTGAACCGAACATGCTTTATGAATGTACCATAACCTCTTGCGATAGTTTTCCATGGGCTACGATGGGTGCCCCTAGATACCTCCCTAGTATCCCATCCATTTTCCTCCGAACCATGTTTACTCCGAATGATTGAATGCCAAAATGTAGTTTGTTCTAGCGGATAACGCCATAGCCACTTCCCCAACAGAGCCGAGTTTCTTTTGATCAAATTACCAATTCCCAAGCCACCAAACTGCTTAATTTTTGACACTTTGTCCCAGTTCACCAAATGCTCACCCTTTCCCCTATCATAGCCTTTCCAAAAAAAATCCCTCATAAATTTTTCCACTATTTTTGCAATAGAAACTGGAATTTTGAAGAGAGATAAAAAATAAGTTGGCATACATTCCAACACCGAATGAATAAGAGGGGACTTTCCTCCTTTTGAAATGCAGCCTGTTGACCAACTACCAAGTCTCTTACCAACTTTCTCTATAACCGGTGTCCAAAACCCCATTCTAGAAGGATTATCCCCCAAAGGAAGTCCTAGATAAGACATCGGCCAACTACCTATAGAACAACCGATTCTATTAGCAATCAATCCTAATTCCTCCTAATCCACATTGATGCTTACCACTTCACTTTTAGCCATGTTGATATTTAAACCCGAAGCATAACCAAAGATGTCAAGAATGCCGACTAAATTTCTTCTTCCTTAGAAAGAAAGAAAATAGTATCATCGGCAAATTGGAGATGTAACAAGCATGTTTTTTCCTTACCGATAGAAAAACATTCAACCAACCCTCTATTTTTAGCCCTTTCCACCATTAGATTGAGAACATCCGATACTAGCACAAATAAAAGGGGGATAAAGGGTCCCCTTGCCTTAAACCCCTTGATGCCTTAAAATTTCCCCTTGGTTTGCCATTCATCAATACCGAGAAACTAACCGAAGACAAATAGCCCCGGATCCACTTTCTCCATCTACTACCATTGATAATTCAGTATTATTTAGTTTATTTATTTATGTTATTTTATTTGTGGGTAGAATCTCACCTTGATAGGTATTTTAGGTCAGTTAGGAGTCGTGTTTTATTCCTTATATAAGGTGCATTGTATTCATTCTTTATTATTATTGAATAAAGATGATAGTTATCTCTAATTCTATATGGTATCAGATGAGGTTAAGAAGGAGGGTTAGGAACTCCTTAGGCAGTTTATTCCTAGCCACCAACGCAGTATTTCGGCCAAAACCCTAGCCGCACGGTGTGGAATCTCAAACTCTAGTTGCGTGTATCATTTTTTAATCACACCACCCACACAGAGGTGGTCAGAATCTTCAGATGAACTCACGCCAGAAAAATCACCGAAAATTGGACCCTCACGTGCCTACAGACCCCTGCACGTGGATCTCATGCGCCATCCACTGCCACAGCGCGTGACGGCGCGTCTTTGCTCCGATCATCACCAAAACCTCTAGAATCCGTCGTCTCACGGTTCCGCACCTTATTCTGGCCTTGGTTTGGTTAGTTTGATCCAGTTTGGTACTGTTCTGTTTGTTTGATACTGTTCCATATTGTTCTGTCACGTTTGGTACTGTTCAGTCCTTTTTTTTTGGTTTGGTTAGTTTGATTCTCTTACCATATGAACTATAAACTTGCTATGGTGGGTGCTACTACTCCGGGTCTCACAAATTCTTCTAGTGGTTCCACCACAAGCCTGTCTTCTACGTTCACAGATTTTATGTCGCAATTTGCTTCTATTTATTCGATGAGTGAAAATCCTGTGGCAAATATCAGTCACAAATGGAATGGAAGAAACTACTTCGAATGGGCACAATCAATGAGGCTGTTTATTGATGGCAAAAGAAAATTAGGTTATGTGAATGGTGAGGTGGTACCACCAACATCTAACGACCCGAGCTTTAAGTCGTGGCGCGAGGAGAATTCAATGGTTACCTCGTGGTTGATTAATTATACGGAGGCTGGACTTGGTAAACCCTACATGTTCCTGCCGACCGCTCGAGATAACTGGCAAGCGGTTAAGGAAACGTACTCGGATTTAGACAACCATTCTCAAATGTTTGAACTCAATAACCAGTTGTGGAAGATGCAACAAGGGGATCGTGATGTTACAGCTTATTACCATGACATGATGGCCATATGGCAAGAGTTGGATTTGTTTGAAACCGAAGAGTGGGAAAACCCGAATGATAGTGCTCGTTACAAGAAGAAGGTTGAGTGAGGTTGTGTGTTTGTCTTGTTGGGTAGACTAAACAAGGACCTAGACGAAGTTCGGGGACGTATTTTAGGCAGGATACTTTTGCCCACTATCAGAGAGGTGTTTTTAGAGGTACGAAGAGAAGAGGCTCAACGATCTGTGATGTTGAGAGACGAACGTGAACCCTATACATATGGTGAGGGCTCTGCACTGGTAGTCCTTGATAAAGCCGTAAATAGTGATAAACGGGGAGGAAAGCAGAGATTGTGGTGTGATCATTGTAAGTGGTCAGGCCATACTAGGGATAGTTGTTGGAAGCTTCATGGTAAATCAGCAACTTGGAAGAAGCGTGATAACAAAACAAGGGGAGGTGCACGAGCATTCCAAGCTAGCAATGCAGATTCAGAGCAACAATCTTCTTCAGAACCACTTCCATTCACAAAGAAACAAATAGAGCATCTGTATAAAATGGTTCAAGCTCATTCCTTAGGAAACTCTGGCTCCTCATGTTCCATAGCTCAGTCAGGTAATACGTTTACAGCTACAATTGCTTGCATCAAATCCCATAGCAACTGGATATTAGATTCAGGGACTACTGACCACATGACTGGTACCTCGGAATTTTTTTCGTCGTATACTCCATGTGCAGGGAATCAAAAGGTTAAAATTGCTGATGGTTCTTTCGCTGTAGTTGCCGGCAAAGGAACCATAATCGTCTCCCCGTCTCTCACTCTTAAAGATGTCTTACATGTCCCTTATCTATTGTATAATCTTATATCTGTTAGCAAATTAGCTCTTGATCTCAATTGTCAAGTTAACTTTTGGACTTCTCATTGTGAATTTTAGGATTCAAATTCAGAGAAGACAATTGGGGTAGTTAAACAGGATGGGGGTCTTTACTTCTTCAATAATGGGTCTACCTCTGGAAAGCAAGACTGGCAGACTTGTTTTAATTCTATTTCTGTTTCTAGTGATAGTCAAATTTTGTTATGGCATTATAGGTTGAGACATCCAAACTTTCAGTATTTAAAGCATTTGTTTCTCAAGTTATTAATGAATAAAAATTTGCTTAAATTTCGGTGTGAATCTTGTGAATTAACGAAATATCAACGCACAGTTTTTCCGTCTCAACCATATAAGAAATCACAACCTTTCACCTGGATTCATAGTGATGTTTGGGGTCCCTCTAAAGTGCCCACTTGGTCTGGCAAACATTGGTTTGTGACTTTCATTGATAACGACACTAGAGTATGTTGGATCTTTCTCTTAAAAGAAAAATCAGAAGTTGGGAGTGTGTTTCAAAACTTTTACACCATGATACATACACAGTTTCAAAACCAAAATTAAAATTTTTCGGAGTGATAATGGGAAGGAATTTTTTAATAAGATGTTAGGGGATTTTTTTGTCACAAAAGGGATAATTCATCAAAGTTCTTGTAATTATACTCCTCAACAGAATGGAGTTGCCGAAAGAAAAAAATAGACATCTACTTGAAGTTGCTCGAGCTTTAATTTTTCAAGCTAAAGTTCCAAAATACCTTTGGGGAGATGCTATTTTGATAGCTACTTACCTTATTAATTGGCTTCCAACACGAACTTTGAAATTTAAAGCCCCTATCAAATTGTTTTTTGACATATTTCTCAACACTCGGTTATTAGGGAATATTCCCTTAAAAATATTTGGAAGTGTTGCCTTTGTTCATAATCATGACCCAAAATATTCTAAACTTGATCCAAAGGTACACAAATGTGTTTTTGTAAGCTATCCTACAAATCAGAAAGGGTATAAATGTTTTTGACCTGATTTCCAAAAAATTATACATCTCTATGGATGTTACCTTCTTCGAGGGGAAATCCTATTACAACGACTCCCATCTTCAGGGGGAGAGCACGAGTGAAGATAGTGGTTGTGGTTTCGATAATTCAGTGGTTGATGTTTTGTATGAACAAGTACCTAATTATTTTAACACACAATCTGGGAAAACAAATGAATTAAATATTAAAGATACTTGTGTTGGTAATGGTGAACAACCAGGGCTAGTGCCATCCCAAAATCTAACTACCAATAGACAAGAGATGTGTGCAAAACGGTATAAAGGTCTTGTTTACTCTAGAAAAAATCCAGAACAAGGAAGGAAAGTAACCATTCCTCAACAACCCCAAGAATCCAATATGGAGGCGGATCATGATACTCACGATGACTCTTTCGAGATACCTGAAGGTAGTTCTCAAGTTAATACCCCGTCAACTCAACTTGATATTCATATTGCTCTTAGAAAAGGAGTCAGAGCGTGTACGAAATCTCCCAAATATCCCATTTCGAATTTTGTATCATATAAAAATATCTCACCATCCTATTCTGTGTTTATCTCTCGTGTGTCGAATATAGTTATTCCTAACAATGTTCAGGAAGCTTTAAATGTTCTTGAGTGGAAAGAAGTAGTGTATGAGGAGATGAGAGCGCTGGAGAAGAATACTACTTGAGAGAAAGTAAAGCTTCCAGAAGGAAAGACAGTTGTTGGTTGTAAATGGGTATTCACTGTGAAGTATAACTCAAATGGGTCAGTGGAACGGTACAAAGCTCACCTGGTGGCTAAAAGCTTCACTCAAACGTATGGAGTGGACTATTCTGAAACCTTTTCTCCAGTGGCAAAACTAAATACAGCTCAGGTTCTCTTATCAGTTGCAGCTAACTTGGACTGGCCTCTGAATCAGTTAGATGTGAAGAATGCCTTCTTGAATGTTGACTTAGAAGAGGAAGTCTATATGGAACCTCCATCTGGTTTTACTGAGGAATTTGGAAAAAAAATTTGCAAGCTAAAGAAGTCTTTGTATGGCCTTAAACAATCACCTAGGGCATGGTTCGAAAGGGTAACGAAGTTCCTCAAGGGCCAAGGATATAATCAAGGACAGTCTGATCATACCCTCTTCACAATGACGTCCACAAGAAAAACGAGATTTCTGTTCTCATTGTTTATGTGGATGATATGATTTTGACCGAGGATGATGTTGAAAAAATGAGTTGATTGAAGCGAAATCTTACCAGAGAATTTGAGATTAAGGATCTTGGCGACCTACAATACTTCCTTGGAATGGAGGTGGCCCGTTCAAAAAATGGTATTGTAGGCTCACAACGGAAATATATATTGGATCTGCTATCAAAAACTGGGATGAGTGGGTGTAAGCCATCAAATATTCCTATAGAACTGGGTACCAAGCTAGGAGATGTTGAAGACGGTGTTCCAGTCGAAACAGGGAGATACCAAAGACTAATTGGGAAACTAATATACTTGTCTCATATGCACCCTGACATCGCTTTTGCTGTAAGCATGGTTAGTCAGTTCATGCACTCACCGTGTGAAGAGCATCTAGAGGCTGTGTACCGTATTCTTTGTTACTTCAAAGGCTCCCCAGAGAAAGGTCTATTCTTCAGGAAGAACGATAAAAGAGGGATAGATGTGTATACCGATTGGGCTGGATCGGTTACTGATAGACGGTCCACGTCGGGCTACTGTACGTTTCTTTGGGGCAACTTAGTTATATGGAGAAGCAAGAGGCAAAGTGTTGTCGCTAGAAGCAGTGCAGAAGCTGAGTTCAGATCAATAGCTCAAGGAGTATGTGAGCTCAAGGAGTATATGAGGTTCTTTGGCTACAAAGGGTCTTAGAAGAACTCATAAGGCCAATAAGTCTCCCGATGAAGCTATACTGCGATAACAAGGTTGCTATCAGTATTGCCCACAATCCGGTCTTACATGATAGGACAAAACATGTTGAGATTGATAGGCACTTCATTGTATTCATTCTTTATTATTATGGAATAAAGATAATAGTTCTCTCTAATTCTATAACTACCAAACCCCTTCTCCTTTAATACATGATCAACATATTAAAATGTACAAACCTCACTTTAGTTGACAAGTATAGTGTATCCTTAAAATTTGGGATAGTGAGTATAAATTACGTTATATTAATGTTTTTAAAAAATATATTATTGTATGGTAGCTTTAAATACAAAATTACAAATGTTTTTTTTTATTTTTTTTCAATATAAGTTCTTTGTTTCTGATAAAAAAAAATATACAAAATTACAAATGTAAATGATAAATTTTGTACATTACCTTCTTTATGTGCTTCAATAGTTCCATCTTAACTTTTTCCTGTGACCTACATTAAAAACCATTAGACTTTGTAAAAATTACTCCAATACTCCATCTTAACAAAAGAAAAATATTGCATAGTATCAAGTTTACAAGGTACAATAACGATTTAAAATGTATTGAAAATTGACATAATATCAAGATTATTATGCACATGCATTGAGTGTGCCACGGTTCTAGTTTTTGTTATACACCTAATACTCAAATAAGGATAATTGTGTTGTGTTCTTTTTTCCCTTTCTTTTTGTATTACTATTGTATAAGCTGGAGCGATGTTTTTCTGTTTTCTTAGTCTTGGATAACTCATCCAGGGCTGTATCAATTTCTTTGTACTCTTTATTTTAGTTTTAATGGAATTGATTGTTTCTTATCAAAAAAAATAAATATCTGTATCCTATTTTTTGAGTATAGTTGCTCATTTGTGTCTGATGCAGTAAATGATGTGAAGGAGCGGTTTTGTGAACAAAGAGAAGCTTTACCAGGAGAGCCTCGATGTACTGTATGTGGCCGTTATGGTGAATATATATGCGATGAGACCGACGACGATATTTGCAGCCTCGAATGCAAACAGATTCTTCTCTCTAAAATCACCAAATCACGCTTACCGCTCACTCTCCCACCTCCTATAAGATTACCCGCAACTGATGATTGCTTTTACGTAAGAGACCCTAATTTTAAATCGGCCTCTCAATCTTTAGTTACTGACCAGACTCAATTGCTTAGGGAAAAACTCGAAATTTTTGTGAAGGGAGAATTCGTTCCACCACCCATAGTGTCATTTGCTTGTTGCAATATTCCTCAGAAGCTCCAACAAAACATAGAAGCTGTAGGATATGAAATACCAACGCCTGTCCAAATGCAAGCAATCCCAGCTGCTTTGATTGGTCAAAGCTTGCTCGTTTCGGCCATGACTGGTTCAGGGAAAACCGCTTCATATTTGGTCCCTATAGTTTCTTATTGTGCAAAGTTGAATAATGGGCAGCCCTTGAGCCCCAAAAAACCATCTGCGATAGTTCTTGCACCAACCCGAGAGATCTGCATACAGGTCGAGGAACAAGCTAAGTTGCTCGGCAAAGGTTTGCTCTTTAAAACCGCACTAATTGTTGGTGGTGACCCCATGCCTCAACAACTCTACCGCATCAATGAGGGCGTGGCGTTGATTATAGCAACACCGGGGAGGCTTATTGATCTTCTGACGAAGAACGATATGGAATTAGATAGCGTTTCGATTCTAGTTCTCGATGAAGTGGATTGCATGCTCCAAAGAGGTTTCATCGAGCAGGTAATGCAGATCTTTAGGGCTTTATCTCAGCCTCAAGTGTTAATGTACTCTGCTACAATTTCAAAAGATATTGAAAAAATGGCAAATACAATGGCTAAAGCTGTAACTATCGTTTCTATCGGGAAGCCAAACATGCCAAATGGAGCTGTTAAGCAAGTGGCTATTTGGGTCGAGTCGAAACTAAAGAAGCAAAAGCTTTTTGACATATTGTCGAGCAAGCAACACTTTGTGCCACCGGTTGTTGTATTTGTTGGGTCAAGGCTCGGGGCGGACCTACTTTGTGAAGCGATAACGGTCACCACCGGTCTGAAAGCACAATCGATCCATGGAGAGAAGTCCATGAAAGAGAGGAGAGAAATCTTCAAGTCGTTTTTGGTAGGGGAGGTACCGGTGATTGTGGCTACAGGGGTATTGGGCCGAGGAGTTGATCTGTTGGGTGTGAGACAGGTTATTGTTTTTGACATGCCGAATTCCATAAAGGAGTATGTTCACCAGATTGGGAGGGCTTCGAGATTGGGGAAGGAAGGTACGGCCATCGTGTTTTTGAACGAGGAAAACAAGAAAATGTTTGCCGAATTGGTTGAAATATTGAAATCATCTGGTTCTGCGGTTCCTCGGGAACTCACAAATTCTAGGTACATAGTGAGCTCTTCCTCGACTAACAGGAGCCATAAGAAAAGGAAGTATGGTCGCTAAGTTTTGGAGGGTTTTCCTTCTTGAACAAAAAAAAGCTTCAGTTTTCCATATGGTATGTCTGTTTCTTTTGTATTATTCCTGTCAGGCTTATCAATTATTATTTCTCCAAAATGCACTGGTTCTTTCATAATGTTGTACTCCCTTTGTCCCAAATTAAGTGTCTAGTTTGAGTTTAACAATTTGTGAGGGATACACTAATTTCAACATAATTAATGATTGAGAACATAACTTGTTTGGTATCGTAGATTTGATATGTTGATAGGACTCTTAATTTGAGACATTCCGAAAAGGCTTAGTGGATTTTTAATTTGGGCCAGAGGGTCGTACTTTCAGTCTAGACCAATCAGTGGCCACAAGTGCCTTATGAAAGCAATGTTTAATCTGAGAAAAAGGGCAGGACAAAATTGGAATCTAAATTTTTAAATACCACTGGGAGATATGTTATATATTGACTATGTCCCAAAATGGAAATGAGGCACTTAATTTGAGATGCCATGAAATGGGAAGTGCGAACCCTTAATTTATAAAATGCTTATTTATAAAATATTAATAATTCCATCTTCACTCATGCAGGCTCTGTCCTCACTTCCCAAAGGATGATTTTGGAGTTGCAATTCATTTTCTGTAGCGTCAACCACAGCAAGCCGGTCTGGTTGGAACACTGTGATTGCTTCCCAAGGTCACTCATTAAGGCCCACTAACATAACGGAAACCCAACTCCGAATCAGGTTTTACTTTGAAAAAGTCGAACCTACCCCCATTTACTATTGAGCTAAACTTGCTCCGGCCCACCTAGCCGTGACCCATTGTAATGTGGTATTATGAGAGTATTCAAACTTTCAAAGACAAACAGGCATCATTAATTGACCCCTAACTGAACCAGAATCCTCCTCGGATTTAATGTCAATCTAAACCATCTTGTTTACTAAATAGTACTCTACCCAGATGCGACCAATTCAGGTTGGGCCAAGTCGGGTTGAATTGCCATCCCGATTAGGTGTCACAGGTGAGTAACATTTGGTTGAGAGTAGTTCACCACGTTTTGAGGCGATGACTTCAGGTGGCAGCGATAAGTGGCGAGGAAAACCAATTCGGCGAGAAGATTACAGTGTTGCAATGGATGGAAGAAGGGCGTATACTATGAATGCTTATAGAGGACAAAAGAGTTCTTGGAGGTCATCTCTGATTTTAATAATGCCACACCTTTGAATTGTTTATTCTTTGTATGTGTATCATTATTGACTAACTTGGGAGCATCAGTTACTATATAAGAGTGACAAACTTTAGTGTACAATATTTATACAAGGCTGACAAAGTTTGATATAATTACTTCTTAAGGTTGGTCTGGTTGTTTTTTAAGTTGTGAATTCGACAATTTATATATTTTACATTTAATTGTGTTTGGTTATAAAACTTGAGCAATCTTAGAGGTCAACGATTATAAAACTATGATAGTTCAAGTTAATTCATGGAAATTCAAATTAAGGAGGTATTTCAAGATTATGAAATTCATTTCAGCCATATACTTCGACACGATCTACTGTATACACTGAACATTGATACCTCCCCAACAAAGTATTGAAAAACATAAAGGAATTTAAAGCGTGTTTGTATTTACATTCGGACTCTTATGTAAGTTTATCAAATAATTCATGAATTAAAATTAAATTATTTATAAATGCTCAAATTTACAATTTGTTAAATTGAAAGTGAACTAATTTTACGCAATGTGTACGGCTCCATTCGTAATTGTATTTAAAGGAATGATACTTTAATTTTTCATTTTAAAATAAGGACACTTTTTTTTCTTTTTCTAAAATGTACTTCTTAAATTTTCTTTTTTTTTTTCTAGAAAAAAACATTTAATCACTATTGGCTGCGACCACTCTCTACTGCCCACCGTCAGAGACTCACCGGAGCTCCCGCAAAGCCACTGGAGCTTTAGTGACCAACGCCAGATTGTTGAAGATCCCACCAGAATCCTGACAACCGTTGCCGAAGTACTAAGATCTCATCGGTGCTTCGACACAATTGGTACAAATCTACTTTTGCACTAAATCTGCGGCAGCATGTGATTTTCATGGGCCATGCATTGCAGGTGTTACGGACCTGGGCCCAGAGGGCTCCAGCCCAGGGCAAATTTTTTGTATACCCACCAGATATATATATATATATATATACAGGGGCGGATTTACAGAGGGGCTGGGGTGGTAAATTGACCCCCGCAAACTCAAAAAACCTCTATTAGAGCTGTCCAAGGTGACCCCCGCAAGGTGCTCGACGAAATGCCTGAATGGGGCTAAATTTTGGGCTAGGTTCAGTTTTGTGCAGCGCGCCTGCGGAAATCGCGTGCTTTTTTTTTAATTCGCTGGAGTCAAAACGACGTCGTTTTGCAACAAAAAAAAAAAACACACACACACACACACACAAAACAGAGCAGCGTTCTTTCTTATTTCCGTCGACCATTCTTCCCTCAAATTTCTTTGCATCTATCTAAACTCTCAACCCTAACTCCAAGTCACCAATTCCAACATCCAACATCCAACCTCCAACCTCCAAATCTTTAATTCTTTGTTTGAACTTTCAAGCTCCAACTCTCCAAGCCTCCGTCGTCCACTCGTCCGTCGTCTGTCGTCCGTCGTCGGGCAGCAGGTGCGTCGGGCTGCAGTAAATGCTATTTTTTTTTGCGCTTTAATTAATTAGTGAATATTCTTGTATGTTATCCTATTTCTTTAAGCATCAAGTATATTTATTGAAAGTTGCCCTTAAATTTGTTGTTTGTTATTGATATTTTATTTTAATTTGTTACTTTGAATAAACTAGGGTTTATACTTCGATTAAATTAGGGGTTTTGATTTTGGTTAGTTAATTTGAATAAATTAGAGCTATACTTTTATTTTAGTTTGAATAAATTAGGGGTTTTAGTTATATGGTTTGAATAAATTAGGGCTATACTTTTATTTTAGTTTGAATAAATTAGGGGTTTTGGTTTTGGTTAGTTATTTTGAATAAATTAGAGCTATACTTTTATTTTAGTTTGAATAAATTAGGAGTTTGGGTATTGGTTAGTTATTTTGAATAAATTAGAGCTATACTTTTATTTTAGTTTGAATAAATTAGGAGTTGGGTATTGGTTAGTTATTTTGAATAAATTAGAGCTATACTTTTATTTTAGTTTGAATAAATTAGGAGTTGGGTATTGGTTAGTTATTTTGAATAAATTAGAGCTATACTTTTATTTTAGTTTGAATAAATTAGGGGTTTTGGTTTTGGTTAGTTAGGTTGAATAAATTAGAGCTATAGTTTTATTTTGGTTTGAATAAATTAGGGGTTTTGGTATTGGTTAGTTATTTTGAATAAATTAGAGCTATACTTTTATTTTAGTTTGAATAAATTAGGAGTTTGGGTATTGGTTAGTTATTTTGAATAAATTAGAGCTATACTTTTATTTTAGTTTGAATAAATTAAGGGTTTTGGTTATTTAGTTTGAATAAATTATGTTAGTTTGCATAAGTTATGGCTTTTGAAAATTGTTGATGATTGATTAGTTATATCTACCAATACAGTTATGGAACGATACTTTAAGAGAAGGTTCGAATCAACTACTTTTAGAGATGTGAATATTTCTAGAGATGTGGATAGTTTGAAAGAAAGTGAGTTGCAAGATATCTTGACTAATCTTATTGCAGACCCTGGACTTCGACCTCAAATGTTGGATTATAATCCTAACATTAGAGACGAAGTACAAAGAGCATATTTACAAAAGAGTCCATGTCAGCCCAAGGATCACACATTTCCACAAATTGATCTTTCAGGGTATGATCGACGCTTTAATGTCAAATGGTTTGATGAGTTTGACTGGTTGGAGTACAGTATTAGTAAAGATGCTGCATTTTGCCTTTATTGTTATCTCTTCAAATCCAATTTCAGAATTGGTCAAGGGTGTAGCGACGCTTTCACGGAGATTGGAAGAAGAAAGATAAAATTAGGCAACATATTGGACCTATTGGAAGTGTGCATAATCAATCCAGACAGTATTGTGTGGATCTTTTGAATCAAAAGCAACACATCCGAACAGTTTTGATAAAGCAATCAGATCAAGCTCGTATTGATTATCGTATTTGCTTGACAGCTTCTCTTGATTGCGTGAGATTTTTATTGAGGCAAGGTCTTCCTTTTCGTGGGCATGATGAGAGTGACACTTCAAGCAACAAGGGAAATTATTTAGAGCTCTTACAATTTCTTGCTGATCATGATGAGAAAGTTAAAGTCGTTGTGTTAGAAAATGCTCCTGGGAATCTCAAGTTAATAGCTCCAACAATTCAAAAAGATCTTGTGAATGCTTGTGCCACTGAAACTATTAAGAAAATCATCAAGGATATGGATGGTGCATTCTTTTCTTTATTAGTTGATGAATCACGTGATGTGTCAGTAAAAGAAGAGATGGCGGTGGTGTTTCGTTATATGGACAAAAAAGGAGATGTAATTGAGAGGTTTGTGGGCATTCAACATGTTAGCGATACTACATCAAACTCACTCAAGGAGGTTATTGACACATTGTTTGCAAGAGAGGAATTGAGCATTTCCATGCTGAGAGGACAAGGATATGATGGAGTTCAGTGGTCTTAAAACACAGATTTTGAGAGAAAATCCTTCTGCCTATTATATTCATTATTTTGCACATTAACTTCAATTAGCTCTTGTGGCCGTGGCAAAGGGAAATGCTGATATTGCCACTTTCTTCACATCTTGCAATAGCTTGGTTAATATTGTTGGAGTATCGTGTAAGCGTCGTGACATGCTTAGAGATCAACTACAAAAGGATATTACGAAAACTCTAAAAAATGATACTTTTCCAACAGGGCGAGGCTTAAATCAAGAAACTTGTCTCAAGCGTCCTGGTGATACACGTTGGAACTCACATTATGGTACATTACTTAGTATCATCTCCATGTTTAAATCTGTGGTGAAAGTGTTGAAATTGATTATTGAGGATGGCTCCACTGATAATCTAGGTGAAGCAAATAGGTCACTGAGAGAAATACAATATTTTGAGTTTGTATTTCACCTATTTTTCATGAGATCTATATTGGGAGCCACAAATGACTTGTCACAAGCATTACAAAGGAAAGACCAAGATATTGGAAATGCAATGACTTTAGTCAAAGTTTGCAAGGACCAATTACAACACATGAGAGAGAATGCATTTGAAGCCTTGCTTGATCAAGTATCTTCGTTTTGTGGCAAACATGATATCTTGGTTCCAAACATGGATGATGCATATGTAGCTCAATGGAGATCACATCGGAGAGCTCCTGTAATCACACACCTCCATCATTACCGTGTGGAAATCTTTATTCAAATCATTGAGTGGCAACTTGCGGAATTAAATCATCCCTTAAGTGAGGTAAATACTGAGTTACTTCTTTGTTTGGCATGTTTGAGCCCGGATGATTCATTCATAGCTTTTGACAAACAAAAATTACTTCGTTTTACTGAATTTTATCCTCAAGATTTTAATTCCCGAGATCTCTTGGCACTTGAAGATCAACTTAAGATTTATATTACTCATATGCGTACAATGACCGATTTTTCTCAATTGAAAGGGATTGGTAGCCTTGCTAGAAAAATGGTGGAGAAAGGGTTACATAGAACATATAATTATGTTCATTTGCTTCTCAGATTAGCCTTAACTTTACCGGTTACAACTGCTTCTGTGGAGAGAGCATTTTCTGCTATGAATATTGTGAAAGATCCACTTCGCAACCGAATGGGAGATCAATGGTTGAGTGATAGCTTACTTGTTTATATTGAGAAAGGTGTGTTTGCTTGTATTGATAATGAAATTGTAATGTTGCGTTTTTAGAATATGAAAACTCGTCGTAGACAATTGTAATGTGGTTTTTTTCTATGAATTATGAATTATAATATTATCATTTCATTTTTATGAGTATATTTTGTATAAATTTTTTTTCACCTTTATAAGTTGACCCCTGGAAGGAAATTTTCTGGATCCGCCACTGTATATATATATAAGGAAAAGGGAAATAGTCCGGTGCATTATTAAGCTCAGCCCAGCCAGCCTTGTCAAACTGAAGGCCTGAACACAAAGGATCACAGCTGTCCAACACTTGCAAATGTCAAAGAGCAGCAAAGTATGCCATCCTTCGTAATGTTTATATCTTATTTTCAAATGTATGTCAACACACAAAATTATAACTAAAAAAAAATCATGTGAAATTAAAATCCAAATATTTCCGGGCGAATGTTTTTAACACATTTCAATGAATGCGCTAACTTTTAAATTTAAAATAATACTTTCTTTTTTTTACTTTTAAAGAGAATCATAATGAATAACCTGTAATAAAAAAATTACTAAAAAAATATGCTTAATTAATTGTTCAAAAAAATATTATACTATTAATTTAAAACATTCGAATAAAAATAAGACTCTTAATTTATAAAAAATAAATTATTATTCAGACTATAATATGCTCAACTAAATGAAAATATTGACTTCAACGCTTTCTTTTTTGAAGATATTTTGTTGGCTTTGGACTCTCTCTCTCTCTCTCGTACACACATTCTTTGATCACAGATTTTTCAGACAGCCTAGACATTAATAGCAAACAAACCCATCTCATCTCCATCACTTTCACTGTACCAAGTGTAAGGTGAAATAAAAATAACATAAGTGTGCATTTTAATGTAACAACACCATAATAACATTTTTATTAATAGGATAACTTAGAATCAATAATTTTAGTGATGATCTTGGAAGAGCATGAACTCTAGTTCTGTTTATCTTGGATCCTAACCTCAGGCATTCAGTCCTACTTTTGCGATCCAAAACGGCCAACCTTTGATCTCAAAAGTTAGAATGAAACGCCTTAAAATCTGAAGTTCTACGCTTAAGCAAATATTATAAAAATGAGATGAAATTTACTATTATTTTACCATAAAGTAGAATTATATTTCACTAGTTTATTTTTAGTTTAACAATGCAAAACTATTTTTACTGTTGAATCAAACGAGCCATTATATTAAAATTTTCTCTTATGAAGTTTTGTATTATTTGAGCTCACATCTTCCATAAATTCTGGGTCCGGTAGTGGAGGTGGTTGACAAGGCTTGTCAACCACCAATGAAAATAAAGAAATAAAAAAAATGTGGCAAGGGTATAAAATTGACCATTCAAGGAAAAGGGTGTGTAGATAAATGTTGAAAAATATCCTTATGGATTACTCCATTTTGTATAAAATATGGGTATCATTACCTTAAATATAATTATACAAGAACATACAACTCAAATTTTCTTAGGTTGTGTTCTTTGCATATAAGATTTTGAAATCTCATGATTTTCAATTTAGGTACGTGTTCTTTTAAAAAATTTAGAATTTTCACAATTATTTTAGAAATTATCAAAATGTAGTATTATAAGTTGAGTTTAAGTGAAATTCTTATATATTTTCATGTTTTAGTTAGATAGAGAAAGCCTTAAATAATTTATGTGAATTACATGCTTGTCAAGATGCATGTGTTAATCATCTATTTATCTCGCGTCAAAATATATGTTATTATTTTACGTTGCTTTCAATGTATTAAATCGATAGTTGCACTTTTTAACTTTAGTAATTTTTACAAAAAAAAAAAAAAAAATGTTAGATTATACAACTTATTTTTTATTATAAAATTTAATATATATCGATTCAGGCCTTAAAAAAGGTATAAATTTGTGATTTTAGAACTGCATGTTTTGTGCTCACAGGAAATAAGGTAAAAAGTCTTACATGACAATATTTTTTGCAAAAAAACTAACGAATAATATTTTTTAGAAATAATGACATAGATATCATTATCATTATGAAATAAGGACTTGTTTATCAATTGTGCTTTAATATAAGAGTTTTGACCGAGTGCAAACTTAACTTTATACAAAATTATGTTGAGTGCAAACTTAACTTGGCAAAAAATTATGATTTGTGCGAAGTTACTTCGCAATCAAAAAAAATTTAAAGCAAATTTGTTTTGCATGATGTGTTTATATTTTTTAATAAGTATATTTCTTATGTTTCATTTATAAAACTTTAAAACAACGTCAAATAAACACAAATGCATGGTAATGTTTTAGAAAATAAGGAGTGCAAACTTAACTTTACATAATTCCGAAAAAATTATTATGTGCATTTTATTAATAAAATGGTTTTGAATATGCAATTTGTTAAAATTATTCTAAAGAACTGTCAATTAAACACTTATTTATAATAATATGCTAAAAAAACATGTAGTGCAAACTTAATTTTGTAAGACTCCATAAAAAATACAATTTAACAATCTACTACAAAGTTAACTTTGCACTCTTTTTAGAGTTTGATCAAATACAAAAATATTATTCTTTGGTTCTTTTGCCGAATTTTTTTTCATACAAACCCTATTTTTTAATATCCCGTTGCACTTACGACCTCCTATTTTCAGAGGAAATATAGGAAAACATAGACAAGAAAGGGTGAGAGAAGGTAAAGTTGCTTGAAAATTATAATGACATACATTACTATGTTTTAGTGTTTACATGACGTTATTTTAGAGTTACTTGGATGACACATAAAATTATACTTGTTAAAATATATAAACACATCATGCAAAATAAATTTGCATTAAATTTTTTATATCGTAAAGTTAAGTTTGCACAAAACATAATTTTGGTCAAAACTTTCATTTTAGAACACAATCGATAAAGAAACCCTTATTTTTGAAAAATATTAAAAAAACAGGCCCTTGTTTCAAAAAAATGTTATTTCCTAAATTTTTTGTGAAAAATATTGTCACACTAAGACTTTTTGCCTCATTTTCAATATTTTATTTTGACAATTAATACTGGTGGGGACCACTAATTTTTTTATTTTTTTTTATTTGGGCACATCAAGTAAAGTTAAAAAAGAAAAGAAATGCTCTTTACCGATATGGTTAAGGGCACATCATAATGAATTAGAATTCTTAGTAGTACATTGCCAAAGAAGAAGCCATTGTTACCTGAAGGAAGAGCTTCATCGATCCTTGTATAGATTTAAGTCCATTTAGATCTAACCCTAAAAATTTTATAGCCTAAATTTAACCCAAGTTAAAACCAAACATAAATTACGTTATTTTAATATCTCCATAGTTTAACGCTATTTATTTCCTTCCCATCTTCATTCATCGAATAAACGTAGTGTTTACCTCTCTTTTTCTCTAGATTATCAAGACCCAAGTTCGAGGAGTTGGATTGTTATAAGTTCTGTTGGCAGGGACACCACTTTGAATGCCAACAAGATATTTATGTATGTATATAGATGTTTATTGTATATAATAAATACAAGAGATTTAACTATTTATCAAAAGGAAAAAAGTTCATACCGCTCTTTGAAGTCACTTCTCTTTATTGTCACTTTTGTCGTGACTTGAATAGATTTTAAAAGAGAAAATCATCAAATATGAAATTTACGGAGGAAATAGGATTCCATGTGTGGGAAAGAAGAGGTGTTTGGAGATGAAAAAAGTAGGTAGTAATTTATTTATTTTTTGGAATAAACGACCTATATAAACGGACGATCGAAGGAAGCTAATAACGTCAAGTTACGAAAATAATAAAAGGACGTAGTTTAGGTTTCGTCTTGAGTTAAGTTAAATCCAAACTAGGGGTGGGAAAATATACTACTTATACCGTACCAATCAGTACCAAACCGAACCATTACCAAAACATACCGAAATTTGGTAATGGTACAATACCGATTGCTATTGTACCATACCGAATTATTTTGGCACGGTACCGATACTCAAACTCATTACCAACGGTATACCGTTCCATACCGATATTTTGGTATTATCATGGTATACCGTACCAATTGTGCCATTATATAAAATACTAAAATAATACCAAAATTTATATATCTATGTGTGTGTTTATATATTTGTATATCTATCTATTTATATATCTATGTATAGATTGTTAGAGTATGAAAAGAAATGAAAAATAATTAGCAATTTGTTAGTAATAATGATAAAATTATCTAGAACTTGAATTGATCATATATACTTTTCGAATATATATATACTTTTGCTCTGTGTATTTATATATATATACATATGTGTGTGTGTATTTATATATCAGTTCATGGTTTGCTTAAGATTCTACTACAATTATTTTTTTGTATTGTCCAAGTTCATGGATGATCTTTTAAAAGTTACAGGTTTTTTCCAAAGCTGTTCCTTTTTCTTTTCTTTTTTTGGATTGTGTATGTGTATGCAAACAACAGCTTTCCTCTTGATTGCCTTGTAAGTTTAAAATTTTATTTTAACAAGTTTATCAGCTACTTGCTTTTAGTAATTTCAGTTTATTTTTTTTTCCATTTTTATATATATTTATATATTTGTGTATTTATATAGATTGTTAGAGTATGAAAAGAAATGAAAAATAATTAACAGTTTGTTAATAACAATGATAAAATTACAGTTTGTTAGTAACAATTTTCATCATATATACTTTTGCTCTTTTTCATCGAAGTAAAACCATCCACTGTATTTTGTTTCCATCATTTTCTTTTTCAATGTGTTTTTAGTGGAATCAGTCCTTTAAATTGATTTCCTAGGGAATTTTCTGCTATTTGTGTTTGAACTTTTCTTGGAACTCAATGAACTGGGCTAAGTTAGTAACAATGATAATTTTTTTGGTAATGTAGCGTACCATGGTTTATAATGTAACAATATTTATACATGATTTAGTGTTTTTGGAACAATTTATTACCAAAACTTAATTAAAGGTAAGTAAAAATAACTTAATTGTTTTATTTTAGCCAAAAATGCTCACTTTTGACCAACGACTTTCAATTTTTTTTTATGATTGATTTTTTGGTAATATATCGTACCACACCGTACCATACCAATATTTTGGTATACCGAACTTCGGTATATCGAAAATTTGGTATGGCAATGGTAGTGAATTTTAGTGTACTAAATTTTCGGTACGGTACACCGTAAACTCGGTATGGTACGGTATTGTACCAAAGTCACCCCTAATCCAAACCATCAATTTTAAAATAAGGATATAGATTTGAGTAACTCCCCTCTAGAGTGATTAGTACAACTCTAGAGGAACCCAACTCAAAATCTTAGAATGGTAAATAAGATCTTATTGCAAGGGCTTCTCTTAAGTGTGATGGAGTCTAATTTAGAATACGTAGGATTTTTTTTGGACCTTTAAAATCCACCGGTATTCAATTATGATTTTAAGAAATCCACTAAAATATTGTTTTATTCAATTAGGATTTCAAATTATCCTTGTAAATCTTATGGTACTCATAATTCTATTAACTTTGAATTATTTTATTTATTGATGGATTGTGGTAAATTTAGAGTCTTAGTATAAATACGAAATTCACTTAGATATCTTCTCTTACATCAAAAGATTTTTCATAAACTTTTCTCAACCCTTTTCTCCCTCTTTTGCTCAAAACCCTAGATATTCCATTTTTCTCTCAAAATTGACTTTGAACACATGTTATCTTCTTCATTATTATAAGTCAGAAGGTCATTGTTTCTATAAACAACAAGTACATTGTATTTTTTTATTTTTAATATTTACCTGATGCGTCTTTTGTAACAGCCAAATGTTCTAATATTTTCTAGTTTTGTACTTAAGGTTACCTTTCATGACTTTAAAATTAGATTTAGCTTGATAAGGTTTTATTCATTGTGTTAGATTTGGTTTTATTTTGATTTTCTCATATATATATATATATATATTTGTGTGTTCACGTCTTATATCTAATATAATATGTACGTGCATGTTTTTATGTTTGTGGAACTGAAGAAGAATTTTCTTTTTACATTGGCAAATGGAAAAGAATTTTCGTGTAATTCTCTTATATATAGTTTTCACGGTCACAAGTGAGCTTTGTTTTTAGTAGTGAGTCTTTCTTCGCTCCCTATAATAATCTGGTAATTATGCACTAGAGTAGAAACTTATCACTTGCCTTCAATATTTGAGATTGAAAATAGGGTCGTGTGCGTTTGCACGTAGTTTTAGTGATCGGCAAATGTCATTAAGTCCATTAATAAATATGTATATACTAAGAACTGAATAATTATTATGAAATAAAAATAATAACAAATAAACAAAACAATTGAATAACTAGTATGAAAATAATAATAATAAAAAAAGAAAAAGAAAAACATAGTATCAAGTATAAAATTTATATGATTTTTCTTTACCTCCCTAAAAGCCTTCTAATTTTAATACAATCTATTAAATAGCTTTCTTTTTGGGAAGTTTATTGTGAAATTATATAGAAGGAACACATAATTCAATACAAATTCTAACTTGTTTAATTATTTTAGCCAAATAAAGTAGAGTTTAAACTTATTTGGAATACTAATACTAATATAAAAATATATGGAGTTATACTGTTTTATGTAACATAAATTTTAAAATCTTTTGTTTAAAATTTAAGAGAACATTTGTCTTCACAAAATTAAAAAGAAAAAATACTTAAGTTATTCGTATTTTTTATATTAGTGTAAAATTTGCTTTTCAGAGAATCCATGATTGTGTGATTGATTAAAATTTGTTAAAATAGGACTCCATGGCAAGATTGTGCCAATGTAACACGCAAAAGATTAGAAAGGTAGGAGAGAAGACGGTGATATTTTTGAAATATTATAAATATTTCATATCACTTCAAATTGAAATTAATACATACACTTATTTAAATTTACGTAGTTGGTACAATCCACGAATTTAACATAATCCACATATTTCATATCACTTATGTCGGACTCTATACGGAGTTAAAACAATCCACGGATTTAACATAATCCATAGAACGGTCACAATCTTTTAAAATCTGAATTAAATACACTCCTAAATTTGTTGATCTTGCCCAAAGGTCACGGTGATCCATACATGAAATTGGTTAATACTTGATATTCACACACTTAAAAATAATTTTAAAAATAAAATAAAATATCCCACTGCAGCCAACAATACAGCCCCACAAAAATTCATTTATATCAAAATTCATTACATCAAATTAAGTTTTCAACGAACCAGACACGATCTTTAAATGACCTAAGTTTACAATAACACCTGCTCTAGAACTTCCTTATTTGTTGTTCTTTACTCCCCCTTTCCAACTCGAAGTAGAATCCATTCAATCAGAGCAACCCGACAACCACTAAAGTAGACTGCAATACACAACGAGAAATGAACAGCCCAGGAGTTCGATTCTAACTTCTATACAGTTACCATTTTCCTTTAAAGGAGGATGCAAGTACAGAGAAATTTACACAACCCCATAACAAACGAATTGAACTAAATTCCAACTGTAGAAAAATCCATCACACAAAACAATTGCATAATTACGCAGATAGTATATACTCTGAAAATGGTGTTTTCTTATATAAAACTGAAAGAGAGCTCCTCTTCTTTTTTTTATAGTACAACCGGCACAAATATATCTTTGGCTCTTTGCAATCCAAAACCTGAACAGTTGATTAATTGCCCAACCATATAAAAGATTAGAACAACAGATTATCCAGAAGCATTTCAATAGCACAAATTTACCGGCAGTATCAATTAAACCGGCGAAGGAAATTCATCAAACGTGTAGATAAAGCAGTGAAGACATTCAAAATACATCATGCAAGAAGAAGAAATAATTAGGCTCTATGCCAACGGCTGAAAGAGAAAAGCAATAGTAGAGCTCCGAAACGAGGTCACTATTTCACCTCAAGTTCTTGATTCCAAAGAAGGATATGCCAGTTTTGAATACTCCCTAAATTTTTTAGGAACAAGAAATTGAAACTTTGAGCCCCACAAATATTTGGTGTTGAATCATATTCCCAAGGGAACTTTGATTCTCGAACAAAACCTGCCAAAAAAGGGATGCATTTTCAAATTATTCATGCCAAAGAAAAAAAAAAAAAAAAAAAAAAAAAACCTGTGTTTTTGTGGGGTGGGGTTTTACTGATACACGACTTAGAAGTGGATAAATTTTGGTTTGAGTAATCGAAATTTAAGGTCATGGTTAAGTTTTGTTCGAGGATAAATTGACTTCAAAACTTGGCTTTTTCTGGATGATACATCAGCATAATTGGAAAAGGAACGATTGGATTTTGATTATAGGCATATGGTGTGGTGCATTTTTAGATTGGAGTCCATTTTGGTATTATGTCTCGGAAGACATTGGAATGATTTGCATTGAACTCATGTTTTGCACCAATTCAAATTTGAATCTTAAAATGTATTATACTTTAGAGCCAGCTTCTAAAGCATATTAGTGACCGGGAAAAGGTTGATTCTTGTTAGATTTGTCATCATTATGGAGAACCATCTTGGATATGCATTTTCCGGCGTGAAACTGTATGTGGGATCCCTAGTTCTTTGATTTGTATTAGTGGACCCATGGCTTTTTTCAAATTTCTTTTCAGTGTGAGGCTCAATGGTGATAATAGAACCAATTGGGCGTAGGCTATGAAGAATTATTTTCTGGATAAAACATGTGGAGCTATACTACTGCCCTCAAATAAAAGATGCAAAAGGCAGAAACGATGCAGAGTTGTTGAACAATTGGGATGTGAACAAAAGGCAAAACCATTATGCAAATTAATAAAATTTATTAGTAGAACTAGGATTCAGTTAGCTAAGTTTGTCACGGACTCGTGTAGTGTTTTGTCTATTGTCCGATCCATAGTTCTGCAAATGATAATCTGGAGCATTGGTACTCGGGGGATTCTAACTAGGAGTATAGTAGATTTTATTTCCATCATCACATGTAACTAAATGCAATTCGAAAGTTCACCTCAGGGACCCAAAACCAACCGACCGACCAACCTTGTAATCCAGCTCCAATTCATAAAACAAATCCACTTAGCCATGTAGATCATTAGAAAATACATAAGTTCAACATTGACGAAATGGGTGAAATATTTCATATCTAATACAAAGAATTGGCAGACTTGCTTATATAATAAATACATGAAACAGAATATATTAGAAACTCAAGAAATTTTAAGTCCAACATTATGGGTGGTGCATAAACCACATGCTGAAAGAAACAAGGGTACCAAACAAAAGTGCAAACAGAATATGAGTATATTCCAATATCATATTAATTTAATCTTGCTAACCATCATCAACACATCACAAAAATAAAATATTTCCGAAATTCGCAAAGCATTATTACCCTAGTGAATCTGTCTTTTCTAACAGCACCATAGCAGATGCAAACGATGTAATAGTGTGATGAACTAAATGTTCTTTTATCCAAAACAAACATATAAAGAAGTCTCGTGTGAAAATATAATCCCTCACCCAAAGTTAAGAGTCCATGTTTGACTTTCATGCCTTTTTAAGGATACACACTCATTTCAACATGATCAATGGTTACAACAAAAGGTTTACTACTATGAAATTTCGTTTACCAATTATGTCCTAGAAAGGAAACATAGGGACTACTTTCTTAAGCCATTATTCTAGGCATTGCATCATATAAGCTACTGGATATTTTTATTTAATTTATTTTTTTTTGGGGACAAAAATATAAGCTACAGTTAGCATCTGGCATAATCATAACATTGCTTTTATATTCTCAACTAAATGCAAACCTAGTCAAAATGTATTAATAATATCCACCAAAAATTCATCCCCCAACAATCCGAATCGAGATATAAAAGTACCTCCTTTTATTCATCCCAGCAAATAAAAAATTCAAAATTAGGAAAGGGACACTACCTTCAAAATGAGCTAATTCTAATTTCTACAATCTTCTTTCTCATCATACAGACATTTAAATAACTTCACACAACAGTGTCAGCCAATCAGGATATACACATACAATGATTTTTGAAACTAAGATGTATTACTAGTAACCTAAGATGTACCACATGTGAAAAAGCTCATTGTATACTAAGACACTAAAAAAGGTGAACGAGTCTGCATACCTGACTAATCTGCTTGATCCATATCAAACCAGCAAGCAATAGTCCCTTCACACACATCTATAATGAGCCAAATCAACTGTGGATATCTTTAAAATAAAGGAGAGACTACATTCAAAGACAACACAACTTATTGAATAACTGAATTCCTCCTGCTACATAAGCAAGCATACAACAATTATCCAGGTTCACAGGTCATATGATGCCAAGAACTACAAAAGTCATCATAAAAATTATAACTCAGAAACAAAATGAACTACCCTTTGTACCGATAAAAAACAAACTCATCTTCCAACTCGCAACAAAAGAACACTTAAAGATATGTTCAATAAAACCAGAGGAAGCAAAAAACCAATAATAGTATATCAATATATTTTGCAACCAAAATTTCCAAATTCATAATTTCATTTGAAAGTTCAAACTTAAACCCTACTCATTCAAATTTGTTAGGGAAAAAAAAAAATTATAGGTAACAAAAGCGAATGAACAATGCCACAGCACACAGATCCAGATCCTTATAAACTGACAACTTTTAGCGAACTTAAGAAACTGGTTGAAAGAAGAGACTTATATTGAGCAGGGACAACTGGAGATGTCACCATCCCCAATTTCTCTTCTTGAAGATTCATTTCTTGCTCGTCCATCCTCTGAGAGGCTCATAGTTATCAGGAAACAAGTACAAAATGTGATATATCCCATGTTCTTAATCAGATCAAAAGAATTTGTTCTTTTTCTATCCTCAGGGTTGCTTGGAACAATGTTTTAAAAAGCGCGGCGGGTTTGAGGCGTTTAGCCGGGTGAGGCGAGGCGTAGGCCTCAAGGCGCATTGAGGCGTAAAACTCACTTTTTTAAAAAAAAAATTCCTAAAAAATTACAAAACTATTATAATATTGATAATCATAAATAAAAATCAAACAATACTCATATATATTAATATATATCACATATTAATATAAGGCAAATAATATAGAAGTCAAATTCTATGGGGGCAGTGAGATTAAAATTCTGTGGGGGCAGCCACATCCAAATTCGGTCGAGTATTTCCAGAAATAACATGCTGTCCAAAGCTTTATTAATATATATCACATATTAATATAAGGCAAATAATAATAGAACTCAAATTCTGTGGGGGCAGTGGGGTGAAAATTCTGTCGAGTGTTTCCAGAAAATACATGCTGTCCAAAGCTTTATTTTATGAGTAGGTATTGAATACATGTACATATATATATATAACTTTTAAATACATATATATATAGACATTATGTAACTATTATATATATAGAGAGAGAATAAAGAAGAAGAAGAAGAAGAAGAAGAAGAAGAAAGAATATATAGAGAATAAATGTTAAAAAACTTACAAGAGTGAAGAAGAATGAAGTATTTCAGATTTTAGGGTTTGGGATGATGTCGTATACGATGCTGCAACTCTCTCCCTCTCGTCGTGCACAGCTCTCCTCTCTGTCGATCGTTTTGCTCAACGTTGTGGGGCTAGGGTTGATTTGTAAGTCTTAAAAAAAAAAAAAAGCGTGACAAAACTACGGTAGTTTTTGATAAGTTACGCCTCTCCCCTCCTTTGAGGCCCTACGCCTCAAGTACGCCTCACATTGAAGAGGCGTAAGCCTCAAAAATTACCCAAAAATCACGCCTCAGGGGCGTTTTCCCTTCGCCTCGCCTCGCTCGAGGCACACGCCTCAAACGCCTCTTAAAACATTGGGTTGGAAGACAAATAAAACCTTAAAATTTGCTAATTACATGTGTTAACATATACAGGTTTAATATGACAATCCAAAAGCTGTATGAAAACTCATGCATCATACTAACATTTTATATGAGTACTTATTTTCTCATTTGAATCACACTGTTTAAAACATAAAAAATTCCATTTTGTATCTAGTAGTAGGTCAACTTTTAAGACAATGTTATCGATAGAAACCACCCCCATCTAATATTGATAGAACCTACCCAATTAAAACAATTAGGAAAGGAACAGGTGTACTTATTTTATACTCACTCCATAAAAATCAGGTTAATATCCGTACACACACATGATAGATCCAACATGGCTTGGCTCAACAGAATTTCAATTTCAAGAGTCTTAACAATAACAAAATACAGGCTAATGAAGTTCTAGTAACATCTGACTAGGTCAATGTACCTGCCCACCTTTCTGAGCTTAATTAAAGCATACCGGAAACTAATGATTCCTTCGAACATGTCAATACTAAAACAAATCAAGTACGCAATTAAAACACAACAATAAGTAAATTAAAGCGGGCAATTTGTTGAGTAATAGGTTCCTCTGGATATTCAGAAGCGAGTAGCAATTATTCTGACTCCAAATAAGAAATTACTGCAATGTGCTTGAGCCTGCCAAACCCCATAGGTCATCATAGTTTAGGATTCGTATAAATACACAAAAATAAATTCACCATTCATGTGGGGAAACAATGGTAAAATGCAGAAACCAAACAGAACTGCTGCTTCATCAAACAAATACCATAAATAAAGGCAATATAAAGCTTCAAAACTAGCTGGACACCACAAAAAAATAATAAAAAAGAAAAAAGAAAAAGAAAAAGAAAAGCATTAACATTCAAAGCAAAGATTAGAACATGCTCGTTTTCCATTTGAACAGAGAATAAACCAAGAGACATTCAATAAAACTGGAGAGAGTAGACATCAAATTTAGAAGTTCCTTTCAAGCTTAAACACAAATTACATGAAAGAAGATACAAATCTGACCGACACTAAATCAAACCTCCAACCATATAACCTAACTATCTAAAAGCCCCAACCTACAAACAAACCACATACTAAACCCAAATTTAAAGGAAACCTAAAAATGGATCCACATGATAAAGTTGTCAAGAAAAAGGAGGCCAAAGCGAAAACCCGTTATTCCAGTCTTACCCACAAGACGAACAAGGTAAAAAATCAGACCAACAGGTAAGAAAAGCAAATGCAGGGCATTTACTTGGACCCACCTAAATCCAGAATTTCCGCTAATAACAACTGGAAGGGAATTATAAGGCCCAACTGATCTGTTGAAAGAATAGATTTACATACAAGCCAAATACGCCAATCCTCTTCTACGAACTTTGATTTCCTACTGCTTCACACCCTTAAACTGCATCTACGTGATTACTTTACCCTCATGTGCAGGCTCTCCATACAAACATCTACAACATCAAAATTATTTTGATCCCTCCACATCTTTAGCTTCCCTCACCTCCAAGTGTTCTTCTACATCAACAATATCTGACCTTCTCTACATCTTTAGCTTCTTCACTTCCAAGTTCTCATCATTGTGATCTTGCACTGTCCCTGACTCAATACTTACTCGCCTCCCCTTTTCTCTCTTCTTTCGCTTCGTTCACTCCCACTTTCACATTTGCTTCATTCAGCTCAACATCATGATAGACATACTCTCCTTTTGCCTCCACAGACCTCTCTCCATCATTGTTCCCGTCCACAACCTCCTCGTTAGAATAACCTCGACTCACTCCCGCTCTCATTATCAGATTCATTCTCCATTACTTCCTGATTGATTTCCTCAACAACTTGATTCTGCCTCTCCAGACACATCAACCTCCTCCTCAAGTCAGCCAACTCCCTCTCCATCAAGAAAAGCCTATGCTTAAGGAACATATTCTCTTCTTCCACTTGAGCTATGTGGGTATCTTGATCATCCACCCGATTTTCCATAACGTTGTTGTTATACTCCGAACCACCATAATTGGGATATATCATCTCGAAACGGCTCAAAATCATGATCCAATCTCCTCTCCACCTCCAAATGTTCCTCCACGTCACTCTCCACTTGACCCTCCCTCATCTTCCTCTTCATCATCATTCCCAGGTGACCTAAGCCTAATTAACCCCTTCATAGACCCATACCCATCAACGCCCCACTCTTCCTTAGCTGTGTCAA